>OX155953.1:30562974-30849052 GCA_944548615.1 Micropterix aruncella | reverse complement strand
TGAATAGTTATTTATTTATTTTTTTATTTATTTATCCTATCTTTTATAGTTACATCCAAAAAAAAATGCGTTCATTTTTTAAACTCATTTTAAAAGAATACCTACGCTATTTTGTAATAGGCCTCTTAAGAGCCTATTCTTAAATAGGTTCTTAAATAAAATTTACGTTTAATTTTCGAATTTCATAAACATTGGGTTGATATTCAAATATGAATGAACTGAAAAAATATATTAAAAATCATCAATATTTTTAATGTATTCTATTCTTTCCCAGTGACCCACGTATCAGCATGTGTTTGTTGTTAGCTAGAGATTTCTTAGGCCTTGAGTTCCATTCTAGAGCGGGTTAGTCAACACTATCGGTACCTCTACAAAGCGTGAACCCCACTTGTTGTCACTGACCCTGTTTGATTGATTTTTCCGGTTCATAAAATTCGTGTGGAAAGTAATATCGTAATAGTAGATGGGCTCAACTATCTTAATGATATATCCTTCCTTGATTAGTTGTTTAAACTGAGGAGAGATGTACATAATATATCAATGGTACAACAATCTTAAATACATAAAAAGCGAAACGGCGGCCAAAATTTGTTTATGTATGAGGCCTGCCTCTCACATGATATTTATATTTCTGCCAACATTAACCATACAGTTAATAGAACATAATATCAGATCGGTAAATACATAATTTACAGGAAATTGCTAACTTTGTATATTTTTTAATTTAATTTTTATTTCAAGAAATATACAGTGCAATGAATGTATAAATAATATTTTTTAGGAAATGATATTTCTGACGATTTACAAAATTATTTTAGTGCAAATTACGAAAAAGATGTATAATTAAATATGACGGAAAAGAAATCTGGGACATACTTAGGACTCTTAAAGCGAAAACCATGGGGTGCAAGTTTGATTTTTGGGAAGAGCGTTCTTCCTATTTACAGGTAATGTTACCAACACTCAATCATCTGATATTTTTTTACAACACTTTTATCACAGTATACCAACCAGAAGCTTTACTCTCGAGCTACAGGCAATGCAGGAAGAGGGTGCGAGGAATGTGGGCAGAGTGGTACATCCCGACGAACGTTTAGCATTACGGCCAGGTAAAGGCTGGCGATCTTTTCGAGCGTTTAGATATCTGCGTAGGCCGAGTAGCGGAACATCTGGCGACCATATCAGAGCCCTTACTACTCGTGACGTATTCACTTTGATTTCAATTTTGTTCTAAGATAAGCTACTGTCTGGGATATACTGTATTTAAGCTACTGTCTGCAATGGGGTATACTGTATTTTTATTAGGTCTTCCGCTATTTATGTATGTAAGTAACCTATAAGCAATTTCATCCACTTCTGAAACTTGGCAATTGTGTGTAGTTCTGATGACCATATGGTATGATCGAGCTGATCTGATGATGGAGGCGGAAGGTAGTCATAGGAACTGCATAACGGAACAAAGTATCCGAGCCGTGTTTGTGCTTGTCGGAATTGTCTTGAGATTTACTCTGGCCATTAAGGATTTTTAGGCTCTGATGATGGATCCGGAAGGTTTGCACTGGAACTCTATAACGGAGCTACGTATCTTGGCCGTGTTTGGGCTTTTTGGAATCGTCTTGAGATATACTCTGGCCATGAATGGTTTTCAGGGTCTGAAGATGGAGCCGGAAGGTAGGCACTGGAATTCTATAACGGAACAACGTATCTTAACCGTGTTTGGGCTTGTTGGAATCGGCTTGAGGTGTATTCTGGTCACGAATAGTTTCCAGGGTCTGATGATTGAGCCATATTATTGACCTAAACAGATGCTTTTTGGAAACATTTCAAGCATTATGATGATTTGAAATTAGCATTATATGATGCAGAAAAAGCGCCCCACAATTTTACAATCAATAATATAGGAAATAAAAACTTTACTTGCACCAAGCCCCTTACGTGAGAACAGAGAACAGAGAATTTTCAGAGAACAGTGAGAATAGAGCGGTTAATTATTTTATGCCTTTTAGTGCAGTATTTAGAAAAGTGTGTTTTTTAGTTTTTTATTCTATTGTTTTATTCACGCAATAATTCTATTGTACCGAAACTGTTGAAACTAGCCTTTATTATCCCTCCTTCAAAAGCACAAGTCCCACAATCGGCAAAAGAGTTCAGGCCGATATAATATTTTCAAAAGTGTTGTGGAATACGCAGTTTCAACTAAATTACTATCTTGAGCATAACAACTTGCTTAAGCCCGAAGGGCCAGATTGAAGGATCTGGTTTCCGCACAGGCCACAGTACTACCACCGCTGTTGCCAAAGTCACTTATAATATTAGATGCGATATGAATGACATGAGACTTACCATCCTCTGTTTGCTTGATTTTAGTAGCGCATTTAACTCGGTTGACTTTGACCTTATTCTAGAACGGCTGCTTATTCTCAATGTCTCTAAACGGGTAATTACATGGTTTGGCTCCTACTTACGTGGACGCCGCGCGCCAGTGTGTTAAAACTGCCGACAATTAATCGGACCTGGTCAAGCTTACGACGGGCGCTCCGAATGGTACACTTTTACCTCCGTTACTCTTTTCAATTTTAGTCAACCCTGTTGCTAAGGGTCTAACATCATCATACCATCTTTACGCTGTCGATCTTCAAATTGATTACCATGCCACGCCAGATAATCTTCTCACAGCCGTAGCTATAATGAACATCGATTTAGATGAAATATATGCTTGGACTAAAAAACATGGTATTTTTATAAATCCAAACAAACCGCAAGCAATTGCTATTGGTGGCATAAAAAAAACATAGTAAAAACAATATTTCATCATTACCGCCAATTCCTGTAAATGGAAATATTCCATAACTCTCAAGAACTGCAATTGTTCTTAGATAGATGCCAATGAAATGTAATAAAAAATCACTTTCTTGGCAAGATCAAGTAAACCAAGTCACTCGTCGCATTTTCTATGGTTTTCATAGTCTCCAGCCCTTTTAACAATTTCTCCCCATATCTGTAAAAACAGATGGTTGTGCCCAAACTGTTAACGCCAATTTTTGACTATAGAGGTGTTTGTTATATAGATGCCAATGAGTTTATTTTTAATAACCTGGAGCGTCTGCAAAATATCTGCCTGATGTATGTCTTTAATAGGCGAAAGTTCGATCACGACCACGAAAGTTTGGTGAATAACTTCGCTTCCTATTTGCGATCGAAGATATTTGCTTACGTTATCGCTACTCTACAACATCCTCATTAAACCCACTTCGTCCTCTACTTCGATCGAGCCGCGATAGTACATTCGCCATTGCGTTGCGCCACTCTTCTGTTTACACGTACTCTTTTACGCTCCAGTCTGCTCGTTTATGGAATCAGCTCCAACACTCTGTCAGGCAAGCACCTTCGTTGCTCACTTAAAAATTAGTCGAAGAAATATTTGCTTTTTCACAACCACTGACCAAACCCCCCCCCCCCTTCTTATCCTCTTCTTTATCCGTCCTTGGGCATATTTATTTTAAATTTAACCTTATTACTTCTATGTGTACTGTACGATGACCAATAAAAATAGGGTTAATAAATGGCAAGTCCGCCATTTGTGCATAAGTTTTTTTGTTTAATACCAGTGTAATATTCCTTGTATAATGTTTCTTTTAGAACACTAATGTAATTCTATTCTATTCTATAGAATTGCGCTGCAACTTTATCACATCAAAAATTGATATTGCGCACTTGAGAGACCTGTACAAATTGTTTAATGATGGGAGCTCCAAAGCAACCACTTTAACTTAATTAAAACGAAAAACGTCGCCTGTGCTCTTATATCAAAACCGCTATTATACAAGAGTAATATCGGCAGACGTGAAAACTCACGTATGCCGATAAATTAGGGGTTATAAACCCCTCATTTATCAGCAGTATCCTTCAACAACTATGACTTGCTCGTTCACTGTCAACACTTGGAAAACCTCCAGCGTGATTTCAAGGACCGATTTCAGGACATTCCATAAACTTCCATGTCCAAGTCATTTTCATTGCAGGAGGCCTGAATATGGAACTCGGGTTTAATCGGGCTTAAAAAATCTTTTAAGAGACATTTACTTAATGCATAAATACCTCCCCCCCCCCTCCTTCCCTCCACCCGTCTCGTAGCTTATCCTTATGTACCATTTCCCCCTTCGGTATTGACATGTGTGTTATGTTTATTATTTCGGTTTTATTTTCATTATTATATTCATATATAACTGTAATCATTCATTATGGCCACTACTTCACAAATATCACACGTGTTATAAATTATTTTGCCTACATAAACTATTCTTCACTATATCCCCGACGGTATAGTTGTAAGATATTTTAACTTGGCAATAGGCCCACCATGTTGTACTCGAAGAGGGACTTAACCTGTCATGGCCGCGGAGACCTTTGCCTGCGGCTGTAACCTGCAGTTGGAGGTGGTCAGGATCAGAAGGGCGGATTCGGGGGTCACCTCGGGCAGAACTGGGCGTTTTGCGTACCATAGTGTGTCAGCCACGCTTACGCAATCCGGCGAATAGCCTGGGGAGTCTGGAGACTCAGCGGGGGTAGTTATCGATCTGACATCATTTATCCTTGTCGCATACAATTTACATACATAGTCGCCTTTCCCTATACACTTTCCCTATACACCAAATTTCAACTCAATCGGTTCAATGGCTCGGCAGTTATCGTGAGAGATTGCATGGATATATCCGTCGTTCTCTAAACATTTTTTCCGCTCTATCGCAATACTTTCCCTACCAGTGGTAGCCGAAATAGTAATGTAATGTTCAAGTTTAGATTATGATAAAGCGTAACCTTCTACACCAGCGTAGGTACATGACACTTGTATAATCCCAAAATATAAATCCAATTGCAATAGTGTATACCTAGTGTGAAATGTTCCAGACATCGACACGGGTGAATATCACTGCGCAGAGTCAAAATAATTATTACCTGCCCCGTCGCGAAGGGAAGGGGTAAGTAGGCGGGGCCTAAAAACTCAGATACGGTTTATTTTTTATGTAGTACGTCGCCTTAAAACAGTCCGTTTGCCACCCGATCCCGAGTGCCATGACGGGCAAAGGGCAACACGGTCCGCGATAAATTTGAACTGTATTACCGGTCACGTCAGGTAGAGGCCGCATACTCGTAGCGAACTCGAATCTGTGACCAAACTGGAGGAGGGAGAAATCCAGCCAAAGCTGGTAGTGAGTGCTTGAGGTTGGCCTGCTGGTTTCACTTCCCTCTCTGTAAGGCTTTGGAATCTCACGGGCTTGTTGGCTTAGTTAACAATTGTCACTAAGTCTCTGCGTTCACTCCATGGAATAAATAATGATCTAATGTCGTTATAACTGCCTGGGGTGGCGGGTTCACCCGTAGTAGTTGACAACTCTCAATGCTTAACTACTGGACTACACATTAGGGTACACTTTCCTTAGTGCTCGTTTTATCACTTATATGTTTATTAACAGCTTTTCCATGTGTCTATCCTTAAGGTAGCTTCGAAACCACTTGTTTTTCATGCGTTGACACTATTTAACTAGTATTTGGCACAGAATATTATGTAAATCTGAATATTGTGTCTATAATTTTAACAGCAATTGCATCAATCTTTTAATTGATTGTCTATGACAATGAATAATTGACATTGCCTACTTAATTGACATTATCTGATAAGCTCCATGCGACAGTTATACTATAACGGTATTTTACCCCAAAAATTACGTATATCTATTTAATCAATCATTGCGGCGCGAGTGCACCGGCATGTTTTTCACTCAACTCGATTTGTATACAAGTTGTATTCGTGAAGCGCGTACTTTCGTAGGCACTGACGGCATGTACCGTTCGAATGCGGCTGAATTACAGCGCGCAGCGGCTCGTGTATTCGCAGCTTTTGGCAAGTCGCAGCGGGCGCGGACGCACACAGTGAGTGAGAGTACAAAGTAAAATAAAAAGTGCACGAACATCATGGCTTCACTTCATGCCGACCTGCGCCACCGACTGGTCGTGTAGCAGGAGCCTTAAAATATTTCCAAATAAAAAAGCGGTAGTGGTTGGACGACGGATGTGACATGTGATAAAGGGAATACTTCCAATAACACCAGAAAATTTGACCAAAATTCTCTGGATAGTTATTTCTCCGCATAGGATACATTTGGAAAGGGTGAGTATCCTTTATTATTTAAATTGTAATTACGAATATTTTTAAATAATTTTGAAAATAATAACCCACCCCTCAATCGAAAACTGTGGGTAAAACAATGTAATCTTCTTAAAACAAATAAATATCAATTATCTACGAAAACATGAATATTTAAGTAATATAGGTATTTATATATTTATTTATTCATTTTTAAATACACTTCCTTTAAAGCCAAATCTTTTAATTTCCTGATTTTATAACACCAGTAGCAATCAAAATGGTATAATTTAATAATACAGTTGCGATCAAAACGATCTAAATATTCCGGTTTCAATCAAAACGGTCTAAACGAAAATTAGTTTTTTTTTGTGTCCCATTCTTGCAATGAAAAATTACTTCCGAATGCTAGATCTTATACAAATCAGCCAAGGTATAAAGTAAAAAAACTAAATATACATATAAACAAATGGAAGTATGGTATTTAGTTTTTAGCCTTCCCTGTAAAATTAAGTTCAACACTTTTAGATTGTTTTGTTCGCCGACTCCTCATTTACCGTCGATTTATAAGGACCTATAAATCGATGCTATTTACTTAGAAATTCAGTACTTCGAAGCATCAGGCAATTATGTAGTGCAGGCCTAAAATCTTCCAGTGACTTTGCTTTTATTAATGTCTACGAGATTCAATCAATATAGATTTGGTTGATGGTATTTGTGTTTTTGGTGTTTGACAATGCGTTGTTTAAATACGTTGTTTATTTACGTTGTTTAAATGCGTTGTTTAAATGCGTTGTTTAAATACACCCCACCCTAGTAACACGCAAGCTGTTGTGCGAGGTTGAGGTTTCCTGCTTGTGTGTCTGAATATATTTTCAGACCCTCCATATCTCTAAAAGTTGTATAATAGATTACATTTTATTTTAATCTATACTAATATTATAAAGAGGTAAAGTTTGTGACGTTGTAGGAAGTAATCTCTGGATCTACTGAACCGATTTTGAAAACTTTTTACCAATAGAAAGCCACGTTATTTGTGAGTGTATATATTAATATTTAGGCTAGGCATAGGCTATATATTAATCCGAAAAACTTTTTCGTGGTAGTCGGATTTCCAATGTAAGTCGGAAAAAACGGTCGAACGAAAACGTTTCTAACGAATGCTGCTTTAACGATGAGAGATATATGATTAAATTCTAGAGAAAAGTTGTAGAGCTTGATAATGCCTATAAAAAGTCAGCGACAGCATATGTCTAAATTTTATATTTAAATAACAAAAAGTAGTATTTTATATAAAACAAATAATTTAAATCGATAGGTCATGTTTATTGGTCATATTATCAACAATTATGAATTATTATCAAAATACGTAAATTTATCGTCACAAGTGTTTAAAACAAAAGACTTTTCCCTTTTACTGCATATAATTTCACTTTTATTGCATAAATGTTTAAAGAGATAAGACACTCACAAATAAGACACTCACAAGAAGCCACTCACAAATAACGATAATATAGTCAAATTGGCATGCAAATACATACATACATATGCAGTAAAAATATAACCCTTCTTTTGGCAGTCAGGAAATAAATCATAGCACTCAATACTAACCAAACCACACTCATAATTTGATCAAAAGTAAAAAGTTTTACCGCCCAATGAAGTAGGCATGGGTCAGCTAGTTGTGTTAATATATTGGTTCATTGAGAGCACATTTAGGTGTCAGTCACCGATTTTTTGCATTTATTTTACTTAAAATACAAATAAACATCTATCCCTAGGGTAAAGGATAATCGCCCCGAGTTTTCAAAGGATAGATGCCCTAAGGCCAGATTCTAAAGTTATATAATGATTAAACTGACGATATTATAGGGATAATCTATCGAATATATTTGGTATTAAAATAATGAGGCTCTTGAAAACTGGGGCATCTATATCACCCGGTTTTACCCTAGTAGAGGTAGGGCGAGTGTATGTATCCTTATGCATAGACTCGCCGCATGCATAGCACACGTAAAAAAATAATATAAAGTAATTAAAAAATAATAGAAAGTTCGACTTTCTTTATATCTTTGGGGTACATATTATCATTTTTATATTTGGGGTTCAAATATTTAAACTTTTTGTCCTCAGAAATTAAATAACTTCAAGAGTTTGAATTTAAAAAATGCATAGAAAAAACCTAACCATGCATGATATCTATAATTTTGTTGAATTTACAAGGCCGAGTTAAATTTTAAAAGATAATCTTACGATTTATAAAATCTATTTGTTTATTCTCGACTAAAATTAATTTTGTTCTGTATGTAGTTACTTTAGTATTGATTTTGTTGTATAATTTATTGTCTATTGACTGTTTATTTAAAAGAAATGATTCACTAAGTTTTGAAAGTTATTGATAGATTATTTGAAAAAACATAGTTATATTTTTTTGTGATTTGAGTCGGTTTGTTTTTTGTAATTTATCCTAAGGTGCCTTACGTTAACTTCGAGCAAATGTAAAATGACGTATGCACTTTTCGGAAATAATAAAATGTCATATAAAAAGTCCGCGACAGCATATGTCTAAATTTTATATTTAAGTAACAAAAAGTAGTATTTTATATAAAAAAAATAATTTAAATCGATAGGTCATGTTTATTGGTCATATTATCAACAATTATGAATTATTATCAAAATACGTAAATTTATCGTCACAAGTGTTTAAAACAAAAGACTTTTCCCTTTTACTGCATATAATTTCACTTTTATTGCATAAATGTTTAAAAAGATAAGACACTCACAAATAAGACACTCACAAGAAGCCACTCACAAATAACGATAATATAGTCAAATTGGCATGCAAATACATACATACATATGCAGTAAAAATATAACCCTTCTTTTGGCAGTCAGGAAATAAATCATAGCACTCAATACTAACCAAACCACACTCATAATTTGATCAAAAGTAAAAAGTTTTACCGCCCAATGAAGTAGGCATGGGTCAGCTAGTTGTGTTAATATATTGGTTCATTGAGAGCACATTTAGGTGTCAGTCACCGATTTTTTGCATTTATTTTACTTAAAATACAAATAAACATCTATCCCTAGGGTAAAGGATAATCGCCCCGAGTTTTCAAAGGATAGATGCCCTAAGGCCAGATTCTAAAGTTATATAATGATTAAACTGACGATATTATAGGGATAATCTATCGAATATATTTGGTATTAAAATAATGAGGCTCTTGAAAACTGGGGCATCTATATCACCCGGTTTTACCCTAGTAGAGGTAGGGCGAGTGTATGTATCCTTATGCATAGACTCGCCGCATGCATAGCACACGTAAAAAAATAATATAAAGTAATTAAAAAATAATAGAAAGTTCGACTTTCTTTATATCTTTGGGGTACATATTATCATTTTTATATTTGGGGTTCAAATATTTAAACTTTTTGTCCTCAGAAATTAAATAACTTCAAGAGTTTGAATTTAAAAAATGCATAGAAAAAACCTAACCATGCATGATCTCTATAATTTTGTTGAATTTACAAGGCCGAGTTAAATTTTAAAAGATAATCTTACGATTTATAAAATCTATTTGTTTATTCTCGACTAAAATTAATTTTGTTCTGTATGTAGTTACTTTAGTATTGATTTTGTTGTATAATTTATTGTCTATTGACTGTTTATTTAAAAGAAATGATTCACTAAGTTTTGAAAGTTATTGATAGATTATTTGAAAAAACATAGTTATATTTTTTTGTGATTTGAGTCGGTTTGTTTTTTGTAATTTATCCTAAGGTGCCTTACGTTAACTTCGAGCAAATGTAAAATGACGTATGCACTTTTCGGAAATAATAAAATGTCATATTACTATTACTATGACTATAACACATATTTTTTTTCCCACGAGATTCTCGATTTCATTTGATTCTGGATAGATCACAATTTTCATTGGCGACCAGCAATTCAGAGTTAATTAGTCGCTTATATCTACGTGTAGAAGATTTATATGCAAAATATCCTAGCTAGCACCAACCCGACTGCAACACACGGCTTTGGGAGCTAACGGGCCCTTGCTGAGTTAGCCACGAAGACACATTCTGTTCAGGGTTGGTCACACTCACGGGTCAACACCCATCCGACGGCCTCCACGCATGAAGTGTGAGCCTTGGTAGGACTATGGCCTTAGGGCTAGTTTCCCCTAGGAATCAACCTTCTGGCGCTCCTGGACGGTCTGCGTACCGTGCGGCGTAAGCCAATCGATTGTGCACTCTGACTAACAGTCGGGGGAGTCTGGAAGCAGTACTGTTTCCTATAGAGCGGGGGTGGTTGCGGACCTTACGGCGACTGCTCTTGACCATCGGCTAACCGATCCTGGGTGAACAGCCGGGCAAAGGATGTCGTGGTCTGCGATAGATTCGGTATACACCGTTTCACCGCTTCGTAAGGGAGAGGACCGCGCAAGCGACCTCGAACTCGTAACCAATCGAGAGACTGGAGTAATCTAGTCGCAATTGGAATTAAGGGCGTGAGTGTAACCCCGCTGGGTAACACTCCTGGCTATCTCGCGGATAAGGCGTTGGTTTCTTTGGCGGAGCTTGACGGTGGACTGTTTTTGTCCAAGTCTTCTGATAAAACTTTCTGAGGTGACGGGCTCGCCCGTTGCAGTTGACAACTCTAGTTACAACACACGGCTAACGCTAAGCGTTTTGCATATAATGAAATTTCTCTACGTTTCAGAATATTTAGAACTAGAAAACCAAAAAAAAAGTTATTGCAACCCTAAAATACAAAAACGATTCCTTTCACGGTTTCGTTGGCAGGTACATTAAAGGATTCAGCGGTAGATTTTAAATTGGAAACGTTGCTCTAAGCAAGCTAAGTTTTGAAAACTTTGCGAATTCACTTTTCTCTGCTAAATCACTTTGCGGTTTTCCACTCCATACGCGTCCACTTTTCGCTGAGGTTTCACCTGAGCGCCAATTACAAAAAACTTATGTTTTGCTCACTCGATATAGAGAATGTATCATTCGTCGTCGGTGCCGTGCCGCAGACGATTTTATGGCAACTGAACAATGACTCGCCATTTTCTGTTCAAGTTCCGTTTCTCCCTATCAATGAGTCGACCTAAATATTAATCCATGTCGCTACGTGAACACCGTTAAGGTCTTTGTAGTGTTCGTTAGTATTGTAGTTGCTTGGATTGTGCTGTCCAGCGTCAAACTGGTTAATTAAAAAATATTTATAAAAATCTAAAGTTATTATCTTTTCTAGACGCTTGTATTTACCTTGCAATGTATGTTCTCGTGTGTATGTTTGCTTAGGTCAAATCTTGCAAGCTGAATTAGTACCAATTCCTTTTATCTTATAAAATTGAAATTTTACATGTTGGTTCAGTTCCGATGACAATGTGTTTTTATGGTGATCGTGACATACGGGTCGGGTCCCGACCAGGCTACTCTTCCACGGTCAACAGCACAGACACACAATTTTGTATACGTATTCAATCATGATAGCCCGTTCTAAGTTCCACTATGACATGGCTGCTGCACTCGGAGCATTTTTTTTAATTTTTTTTTAAAAGCTTGTTTTTAAAAATATGTTTTTACTATTATCATATTTTATATTACTTTTCCGGCCCACCAACCGACAAAAAGGAAAAGTATTGTGAAAGCGTATTACTTTTTTTCCGAGACGGAAATATTAATCTTTAGGCTCTCTTGAGACGAATAAGACCATTTGCAGATTCAAGTCCGTCTGTGTGTCTGTCTATCTGTCTCGTGTATTCCTCCACGACAGCGCCCAAACGCCTAATCCGATTGAGCTGATATTTGGTATGCAGGCATCATTTGGTCATGGCAAGATTTGAACGATTGTAGTTGAAATCTGTCCACTAGGAGGGGGAGCATTAGTCATATTTCAATCTCGAAATATTCGAGTTAGAGACTTGAAATTTGGTACACAAATACCTCGTTGGATCGACATCACGTTGTAAAACTTTGGTTGAAAATCTCTATACAAGCGACACAAATAATATTTAAAGTCGTCATATTATTGCCGGGAAAGTCTTGGGGTGACACAGAAGTAAGAAGTAAGAAGAATTTATTTTCAAAAACTCGATCTGGGTATAGAAATTACATATCTAATATTGTGCAAATAAAATTACATTTCCAATTACAAATAAAATTAAAAAAAAAGTCTATAAAAAACTAACTATTAAAAAAAACATAGAAATTCAGAAATTCAATAACAAAGATAGAAAAACTAGAAAAAACAGAATTAACCCTTGGAGTAAATGGGTATTTTCATGGATGCATCTGTCTCTTTTGCAGGATTTTCGGCGACATCGACCTTAAAGTACTATAACTACGAAACTACTACACCAATCATAAAAAGAACAACTGCACAATGATTGCATTGAAATTTTGAATATAGAATATTGAAATATCATTTTATAAAACAATTAGATAATTATGAATAAATATGAGAACGTCAAAGAAGTGAAAAAAACGCGGAACCAGATCTGGTCGTATCATACTCAACGGATAATTGTTTCAGAACCAGATTTGGTCGTATCATACTCAATGGGTTAATGAGAAATCAGCGAGAATCATAGAAAATCATAATCAGCAATTAAATAACAAAAATATATAAAAACTAGAAAAATGGAACGCATCCAAAGAGTTCTACAGATGTTTTTTGTCACAATCGATGTTTTTTTCGATGCGTAATATTTTGTATTTTATTTTATAATTATTTTATGACTTATTTGATTTTTTTATAATTATTTTGAATGTTTAAAACAAAATAACTGTAAACATTTCATAACCATTTGAATCCGGTTAGAATATTAAATTCTGAGTGTATTGGACCTTTCTGAAATAATTTTTTTATTGTAAAAATGAAATAATTCGCAAGCACATATCCATCAAAGTTTGTAATTATCATAGTTTGAAGATAACAGTTTCGTAAATTAAATTCGTAACGTAATTAATGTAAAACTGTCCTAAACGCATAGGACTATTCCACAAATGAAACCATTTGAACAATATGTAAACAGCCCTAGACACTTGGGATTTTTGCAACTGCACTTTGTTTAATTTACCCGTTGTCGCTGCTGATGTTATTATACCAGCGTAGCCTTAAACTGAGCTTACGACATTTATTTAACAACTGAGGTTAACAAACAAAGTGTGTCATTAAGCATTGTCAACGAACAGTCCATAATGATGTGCCTAATTATGTAGTACTAAAAGCAGACACCGTTCTTCAAAAAGACACAAAGTGAAACATGAAATACGCGAATTAAAACAATTAATTCAAGCTTTAAATTCAATGCATAGTTTTAAACACTTGTCATGCATAGTCTTTTACACCTATTTGAAGCTTGTCAATTTATACTCTAAGAACTGTTTTTAATAACCTGTTAATTAAACGATACTGAGATATGTTATTGTCTTACATTTCAATAATACCGTAATGAATACATACATACTACTTAATAGTTATTAATGAGATAATAATACAAACATTGTTTGATTGTATTTTTAATCCATCAGAGAATCATTAAAATGAAACAATTATGAATCAATCTTTTATTGATTTTGACGATGAATATAAAACCTTAACGATTTCAATTTAATAAAAATTTAAATTCAATTGAAAAGAAACCTACTTTATAGTCGTTTTTTGCTAGTCAATTTTTAATATTTATTGCGTAAATCAAAAAAAAACTTAAATAAACCAGATTTTTTTTAGTTGGGTGATTTTCAAATTTCTAGTTTTACATTTTTTCTTGAGTTATCTATTTTTTTATTTACTGCGTCTAGATTTTTCTCCAAAAGTGTAAACATAGCGTTGGCTTAGACTGCTAAATTTATTTTTGAACAAAATCAAGTTATTTGTATATTTAAAGGAATTCCTTTTGTATTTTTCCGAAAACCAGGCAGTTTGACGCATTACTTAGAAAGTCTGTGGTTTCGCGATACTTTTTTATGCTTACTCTACCCTTTTAAATGAATACGGATAAATCTCACTACTACTAATCTAAAGCGGCCATTTTTTACGAGCGTTTAACATACTTCCTTTGTAGTAAACATAATAATTGTGCAATTTAACTTAATTATTAAGTACAGTGGCTATATAAGTTTTTGCTAATAAAAATAACGTTCAATGAGGGGCATGCACTTTTATTAGTCACCCAATTCCTATATTTATTTTACCGTTGAAATGGGTAATTGCAAATAAATGTATCTATACTTATCTAGTGTAGTATAGCAGATGTTATAAGTAACATGATAAGTTTTAGTTAAATCTTTGTTTCTTTAATTACAATTCGTTTTTTATTTAAATATTAATTATTTAAATGTAAATCAATTGATTTTTTTCTTTTTGGATTTTGTCTCCATTTTAATTTATCATTTCATTTTATTTACCTGCTTTAAAATTTGCTTTTACGAACTTTCGGAACGTTTCTACGACGATGTTGTGTATTCGCCTTAAAACAATAACTGCTAAACCCATTATAGAGACGTCCTTGTAGTGAGATGATTACGACAGCCTTCTTCTGCAAAGACGCCGGAAAATTCTATAGTTGCGCGTCTGCTTTTGTATGCTTTGAGGCATTATTTACATGACAAAGGATATTACCAAAGTTGTCGTTTCGAGAGGAAACTTTATAATTCTCAGAAAGGCAGTTGGGCTATTTTAAACAAGAGTACGAGTATTCAGCCATCAACTTCCTATTTTCTGGAATATGCATGCAGTCAAGTCGATATCTTGACGAATTCTAATCAGGTATTAAACAACCTACTACTACCGATTATAGTGTTCAGAAATGTTAGCTTTGTTTGTTTACTTAATTGATGATTGATGCATTTTATTAAGTTTACTATAGTCATATTTTATTTATCTTCAATGTGTTACGAAATTATGACGTGTAAAATAAGTAAACCAATGTTGGTTAACATTTCAGAATAGCACTCAAAATGTGGAACTTTCAGTAATCCATTAATTTTCACGATCTACAATGGATAAATATCTACTCTATCTGTCTAGTTTTAAACTGTCACAGACGTCAATTATTCGGTTTTAGTTTCTTTGTCAGGGTGCTGAAAACGGATATTTCCGTCTTCATGATGAAAATTTTGTTTAGCGCGTTCACAATAATTTCCCTCCTGGTCGGATGGTGGAACAAGAAAGTAAATGTGATAATCTTCTATTATTATGTCCAATATGGACACATTCTTGGTATAACAGTATAGCGGCGCACTGTAGATAGTGTTTTAAACAATATACAAAAAAACACAAACATTTCTTTTAAATTCTCTTATTATATTAATATTATTTACATTAAGATGTCAATTTGTAATTTCATATACAAGCTCCAATACGTAATAATTACACACTTTAATATTCATATAGGCTGATATATTTTACGAAATTACTTAAGAATTTTGATTGAAAATATTGGAAAATGTTGTTTCCTCTACATAGAAAATCTGCGCTTGGATGTTCAACGTTCATACCTTGCAATACTGACGTTCATATGTTATACCTTAATAGGTATTTATTTAAATATTATACTTGTTATTTTCATTACTTTTGACTTAACCAAGTGTAGGAACTCCTATCAACTGGTTTGAAATAAATAAATAAATAAAATAAAATAAATATGGCATTTTGTCTCTCCTTATTATTTCTGTGACGTAATCAGCCTATATAAAAATGCAATAGATCTCATTGGTTAAATTATTGGGTTTTTATATACAATCAGTCCTTTATAAAAAAAACATTCATCATCAATGTTATTATAAATTTCCAAATAAATTTTCTATTAGTTTCGCCGTCAATGCTATTAGCGCCACCTACGTTTCGCCGGCGAAGAAGGGTTGCCAAATCATACTATGGACTTGAGCAATCTAATACCATTTATAATTAATGCCGTTACAAATCCTTGCCGGTCGACGAAAGTGGAAGCGAATTGTATCTTATGTTGCTAACGTCGCGGCGTCGTCCGGGTCGTTAGGCCGCCGGTCAGGGGTGAAAAACTCATTCTCAGCTGATTTGGAATACACTTTCTAATTTACTTCAAACGGCTCCTATCACTTTCGTTTTTTTTATATTTCTTGGGACTTTTCAGTTTTCCATCTATGATCACGTTTTGTTTTATATATTATAATCATCTAAGTTAATAGTGGTTTGATTACAACTCACAGTCACATAAATCCGATTTTTTGTGCCAGATTTCCTTTCAATGTCTCAATATCTCGTTTGCAATAATGACATGCCCTAAAAATTGTTAAAATCATTATCGTGCCATTATACATATAGTCATTACAACCGGGTCGCAATAGCATGGTTTACCTATGCGAGATGCAGAAATTTCTAGAAATTGTTAGAGAAGCGACTTTCTCTCATTCTGATTACTTTTTGCCGCTGCCTAATTGCGGGTACTTTTATGGCATCTCAACGTAGCTGCTCTTATTGCCATAGCCGTGAACTGTACTGTATAACAGATGTGGATCTTCATTTGGGTTTAGTTTGTTGAGGCATTAAGGTGTCACCTACAACGGGCGAAGCCGTCACTCCAGGCTGGTATCACGAAATTTATTATTATTTCAATCTGGAATGAACGTAGTGATATTAGGACTCTAGACTCTACTGTTTAGCTACGCCCGTTCGCCCGCGAGAGTCCAATTTATGAGCACGAGGCGTCGGGTGGTTTACTCAGCTGACAGCTGATAACTGATAACTAGGGCTGATAAAAATTGGCCTAGCTATGGCCGGATTTATATGCCCCCAGACTGGTTATAGGTTCGAGGTCACCTGCGCGGTCCTCTACCTAATGTAACCGCCCTTTCCCACTTGTCGGATGTCAGGCCCGATAAAAAGTCGGGTGGCCTAGTGGCAGAACTTTTTGTATGGAGCTGTTCCTACTTATGCGACACCGATTTTTTGTCGGCTCCGACAAGTTTTCTCGGTCGGCTTGCGAGCGTAAAAGTAAAAATCGGACCCGCCACCCGACAAGTGTGAACAGAGCGACGACATCCGATTAAAAGTCGGACCCGACACCCGACAAGTGGGAACAGAGTCGCCGACATCCGATTAAAAATCGGGTCCCGACACCAGACAAATGGGAACTGGCGGTAAGAGGTGATTCATTTCGAATCATCGCGGACCGAGGCATTCTTTCCCCGTCTGTTCACGCCGGATCTAGTAACCGATCGGTCGTTTCAAGAGCGGCTGTCATTAGGCCAACAGCCGCTCCCGCTCTATAGGAAACAAAGCCGTTTCCAGACTCCCCCGGTTATCAGTCGGAATGCACAGTGATTGACTGACGCCGCACTGTGCGCAAACCGCGGTGTGTTTGGGAGCTAATGGGCCCTGTTACAGTTAGGCCACTAAGACCCATGTGTTTAGGGTCTGTAAAACTCACGGGTCAACACCCATCCGGCGGCCTCGATGCAGAAGTACGAGCCCGGGTAAAAGACTCTGGCCTGCGGGAAAGTTTCCCTTAGGAGTCAACCTTCGGGCGCTCCTGGACGTTTTGCGCACCGCGCGGCGTCAGCCAATGGATTGTGCATTCCGACCGACAACCGGGGGAGTCTGGAAACAGTACTGTCTCCTATATAGCGGAGGTAATTGTTAACCATACGGCTACTGATCTTGAAACGACCAGTCGGCTACCCGATACCGGGTGAACATCTGGGCAAAGGATGCCGTGGTCCGCGATAGATTCTGTAGACAACGTATCACCGCTACGTAAGGGAGAGGACCGCGCAAGCGAACTCGAACTTGTAACCTGGTTGCAACTGGAAGTAAGGGCGTGAGTGTCGGCCCGCTGGGTGTCTAACCCGGTTATCTCGCGGTAAGGCGGTGACGTCTTACGGGCGAGTGGCGTAACTAGACAGTGGACTGATTTCGTCCCAAGTCCTATACACTCACCTTCAGGAGATGGAACGATCTAATATAGTTAAAGCTTCCTGAGGTGACAGGCTCGCCTGTTATAGTTGACAGCTCTAGTTGTGCGCGAATTGTCCAGGTGCGCCCGAAGAACGACTTCCAGGGGAAGCTGACCCAGAGGGCTCAGAGTCCTCATACTCGGGCTCGAACTTTTGGGCCGACCCATGAACAATGCAGGTCAAAATGCCTTAACTGCACTGGACCCATTAGCACCCACTGTGTTGAGGCACTTCAAATTCTCATTAGGGATGTAGATATGAAACTAACGATATAATAAATGGTGAACTCAATGAGGGGATGCACTGCACGGTTGCTTGCTTTGTAGGATGTTAACCATTATGTAGTATTTTGAAACCTGACAACAAATAATTTAATCGTCGTCTGGCGAGTTTCTTTTCCATCTAACCTGATGGTATTCTGATGAATCTGAAGATTACACAGGCCAATGATGAAAAAACTTCAGAATTAATTTTCCTTATTCTTGCGGTTTTTTGTATGCCGAATGAGACAATTTAAAAAATCGTATTACTCCCTATGTTTTTACATATCCTCGTGGTTGGATGATATGTGACAATTTGAAAGTGGCATGCATGCTTCTTGGCCAGCAATGTATCTTTACTTAATTACCATGTTTTTCAAGTGAATGGCCAGTGAACAACATTGTATCAGAAAAAGCTATCCTGTAAGCAAAGCCTGGAGAGAAAACTTTCTGTGCAAAAAAATCGTGAACCCGCAATACATTTTGCTGCCCCTTCTTCATAAATAATTAGGCCAAAAAAATCGCATGTAAAAACCCTAACCCAAAGATGGATAATATAGCAAGTGGTAATCTCTGCCACAAATGTCTTTATATATCAGCAATATAATACTATTATCTTATGTTTTTACACCATAATTCTGCATCTAGATATAGGCTTAAGGAGACCAGTTATACGTAGTTAGCATATTGTTATTTGATCTCAAATCTTAGGCTTTTATTTTATTTTTTTATTTTATTTTACATATACATTCAAATGCATGAGCACAACAGAAAATGAATTGACAATTTAGAACATGCCGTTGTATGCTTTTAAAGTTATATACACATCTATCTGAGCCCAGGTTACATAGCGCATACATTAAACGCAAATGGTTATCTTTCTATTATGCTAACCAAAGAGCAGCCGAGCCCGCCTTGCTAGGCACCCCTGTGTTAAGGCGAGCTCACTTCGGGAGTCCCACTACAGTGCCACGGTTCTGTCAAAGAAATTGTGTCAAAGCTGTTCTTTTACAAGGTTTAATTTCTTTCGGTGGCATAGTGGTTAGGTCGCCTGATCTTACGTTGTAAGGTCCCGGGTTCGATTCCCGGCTGGGTCACAATTTTCCGTTGGGATCTAATTAACGGAATTGCATTTTCAATTCTGTCTATCGAATGCAATAACAAGACACACACTTACACACATGTTACACGCATACATAAGTACAGATAAACACGTCAGAGTAGGGTTGGTTGTAAGAAATTGTCATATGACAATAAACCCGCCCATTGTGAAATTTCGCAATAAAAGGTAGAAACAATGTAACTACTTTTTGTACAATCATTAAATAAATAAATATATTGAAAGAAGACCTGTCCGTTAGGCCTGACATCCGAAAAATGTTGTTCTATTTAAAATTTTGAATCAGAAATGACTTCTAATAATACAGAGGATTGGATATCGTGCAAGAAGGTTGATATCAAATTATTGACATAAAAATGAGCCACGTTACATTTCTATTGAGTTCAAAAACTGGAATAGTTCAAAAAGTTAGGATGTTCGACGATCCTGAAGCTTGACTCATTGAACAGTCTCCTTGATTTTTTCCAGACAATTTGGGTAATTTCAGGAAGGAGAAAGGACAAGAGGAATGTCAGGAGACGAATGGTTCCATAAAAATATCAAAATGATGGAAAGACTTTCAGCAAGCGA
The DNA here is from genome assembly GCA_944548615.1 of Micropterix aruncella. NCBI lineage: Eukaryota > Metazoa > Arthropoda > Insecta > Lepidoptera > Micropterigidae > Micropterix > Micropterix aruncella. The sequence goes on along the minus strand of OX155953.1, from coordinate 30,829,008 downwards.
TTCACAGGAGTAAAGCTCCACAGGAGCTTTACTGTGAAGAGAGAAAAAATAAGGCATTGAAAGCTTAAAACTATAATAAAGAGGTATTTATTATAGTAGGCTTAATAAAATAAAAGCTTTGTTCATATTGTAATATTAATTTATTTTTCATTCATATGGCATTGTCCAGCAACTTTCAGAAAGCGATCAAAGAAGAAAAGCTATATCAGGAGCTTTAAGGAAAAGTGAGAAATGAAATTTAAGGCAATGAACTCATAAATTAGAATTTATGTGAATACTTACATCTACTTTCTACATCTACATACATCTATATTACATCAACATTACATCTACTTTCTACATCTACATAGGTGTAGAAAGAGGTATTTTCATGTTTATGTTATAATGAAAGCTTTGTTCATATTGTACCATTATTATTATTTTCATTAATACGGTTTATATTCACAATTCGCTAATTTTCTAGTTTATAACGAAGTAATATTAATAAAAATAAAAATAAATGGCATTTAATGAATTGCTACAGACATTTTAATTATTAATAGAACCTATTATATCATAAACCACAGATTTCTAATGATGAGAAATTAAATGACCATTACGCAGCACTTTTTGTGCTCATGACCGAGAAACCATACTTTCTTCTGCTAGGCTCGCTTTAAGATCACTTTGATTTGCAACGCATGATCAGCTGATGCTATTAACTGTGGCAGGGTTGTCAAAATAATTTACACTTACCAAAAAATTAATATGTCTGATAAACTGGAAGTCCTCAGAAATTAAGTTGCATATTATTTCATACCGTTCAATGAAATTTTGTAAATCCTTCTACCTCAGTGAATAAAAAATATTGGGTTAGTTGAGTATTGGGTTGGAGTGACAATGATAGAAGCTACCATCATTAATCTGCATTTATAATCGTGGTGAATGTGGCTCTGGCTTAAGATTCTGATAGAATAGAGCAAAAACGTGAGAGTACATAACGTAAAGGGAAGGCCAAATGGAAGACTTAAGACAAAAATGGAAGTATGTAGGTAATAATAGAAAAGGTTTTTATTGCTAATTATTAATGTCATAATAATTACGAAAGATGAAAATTAAGAGGCAATTAGTAAAAAGTGTGTTTCTTTCATTTTACCCTTATAGTGGGCAATATATGATAGAAAGCTATGGAGAGCCATGTGAAAATATAAATGCATTTTAATATGGTAATGGAAATTAAAAATTGACGAAATGAGATTGAGAAATTGAGAAATTACGACTCAAACGAATTTTTCGGGTCGCTAGTTATAAATAAAACGAAACCGGATTGTATCGTTTGAAGTGTGAAGAAACCAACGCTTCGGCGATGTTACAACTGCCGTTGTTCAGGGTAAACATTCTGAGTCTCAGTCTACCCAGGACAATGACGGTTGTTACGTCGCCGAAACGTCGGGTGCTTCACATTTCACGCGATAAAACCCGATATTGCTTTATTTAGAATGCCTAACAACCACGAAATTCTTTCAAAAACCAAAAAATGATAGTTATGTAGATTAATATGAACACTGACGCAAGAAACTGAAAATTCCTGTGCTGCGGATTTTCGAAGACTTTAATTTAGGGCTACTGATTATGGCCATCTAAATAACATTGGCAAAAAAATTATAATAATGTGGAACGGTACCAAACTCATGCAACAATTTGAAAATCTATATACTTAGTCTTTATATTCAACAACCTAAATTTAATTTTAGGAGTATTATCTTAGATAAGCGAACATACTATAAACGAGCACACTAAATTCGTCCACGATCAATCACGACAGGTAGAGATTTTTAGGTTGTCAATCTTAACAGCCAAACATTACATAAATCGATTTTTAATGTCCTAAAGTGAGCGTCTCTAGTATATCGTTTCGCTTTCTTTTCTCGGTGCTTAGTATATAAGCACTTGACTCACCACACATGAAGTTTCTAATTTGTCAACCCTGCAAAGATGTCATACTTGGGGCGCTATTATGCAAAGCTCTCTACTGTACAGTATTAAATGTAAGCGCAGAAAGCGAATGGCGTTTCTATTGTTCTACCAACATCTATGTAAAGCCTTCAAGAAGAGGACATTAAGCAAATACGTACATTGATTTCAAAAGCGAAACTATTCTTGAAATCTCTATGCGAGCATTTGTTGTTCTTCGGTTTCGCGCATTTTGTAAAGATATTTACGTTGCTTTTAAGATTGTGCATTCTTAAAAGACGCAACGTATGATACTGAAACTCTCTTGGGCCATCTCATATACGTTTTCTGTTTGTGTGTTTCTAAGAAACTGGAAAATACAGCATAATAATCCTGTTAATGATGGAACTGTTATTTCAAAGCTTGTCATTTGAAATTGAATTAACAAATTGAACAAGAAATTATTGCCTTAAGTGTGGAAGCAAGACCCAATCTTCAATCTTCAATATCTAGTCAGATATTCAGTAAAAACGTCAATCAATCACTCAATTTATATGGGTTTTAACTAAGAAGGCGACACTAGAGAATCTTGGAAATATTTTATAGTTTCAAGATTTAATTTTTGTCTACCTTCTTCAAACAAAGCGATCATTTTGATCCATCTAATTTTACACACACCCTCAGAACATGGATCTCGTGCTTTGGTACTCAACTAGGACTTGTCCTTCCTAAATAATCCCAACTCTTAAGACCCGAAAATTCTGGAATTCTGACCAATTTCCTGACACTCTTCTTCTTCAACGCAAAGCGATTTTTTTTAAAACATTCTAATTTTACACACTGCCCTCAGAATATAGATCTCGTTCTTGGGTACTCGATCAGGATAAGCCCTCTTTATTACGCGGTAACAAACTTTATGAGGTAAATTCGTTTTTATCTTATTTATAAGTCCTCTGTAATCTCGATACTTAAGACCCCGAAAATTCCGGAGTCCCGACCAATTTCCTAGTCTTGAAATATTGGTGTAGTTTTTTTGGGAACTCGGATATTTTCGGGACTAAGAATAATACTTTCTTTCATTGTCATTTGCACAGCTAAAACAGCTTGGAGTCTATGCAACTTATTACTGTTGATGTTCTTTGCTACTGTAATACAACAAGTTCTTTGCCACTGTAATACAACAACCCAAGGGTTGTCGACTACAGCGGGCGAGCCCGTCACCTCAGGAAGTTTTAACGATTAGTCGTTCTTTCTCCCTGGAGTGAGCGCAGAAGACTTGAGGACAAAACAGTCCACCGTCTAGCTACGCCACAAGCCCGTAAGAGGCCAACGCCTTAACCGCGAGATAGCCAGGAATGTTACCCGGCGTGCCGACACTCACGCTCTTACTTCCAATTGTGACCACATTACTCCGGTCTCTCGGTTGGTTACGAGTTCGAGGTCACTTGCGCGGTCCTCTCCCTTACGAAGCGGTGAAACGGTGTATACCGAATCTATCGCGGACCACAGCGTCCTTTGCCCGGCTTTTCACCCAGGATCGGGTGGCCGATGGTCATTTCAAGAGTAGTCGCCGTAAGGTCCGCAACCACCCCTGCTCTATAGGAAACAGTACTGCTTCCAGACTCCCCCGACTGTTAGTCAGAGTGCACAGTCGATTGGCTTACGCCGCACGGTGCGCAGACCGTCCAGGAGCGCCAGAAGGTTGATTCCTAGGGGAAACTGACCATAGGGCCAGAGTCCTACCCAGGCTCGCACTTCATGCGTGGAGGCCGTCGGACAGGTGTTGACCCGTGAGTGTGACCAACCCTGAACAGAATGGGTTTTCGTGGCCAACTCAGCAAGGGCCCTTTAACTTCCTAAAACTACAGTAGCAGCTCTAAAATTCTTCATAGTTTTGTATAATTTGCGATAATTGTACTGATTTAAACAAAGTAGCCACCTTCGCCATCATCATGTCCAATGATTTTTTTCCTTGTAATATTATTATAACGTCATCAGCGTTAGATAAGATATCTAGGAGACTAATTTCTTCGTTTTACCGGGTTTATTTCCTCCTTGAGGAACTTAAGCACCTCATAAAGACGAGGCAAAATAGGGAATTTCTGTTTTACTCCTCTACCCTTTAAAATCCTTTCCGAATTTTGCCCATACTGTAAGATAGGCGTTTCCACTCAATCATTATTTAATCGGTTAGTTAAATAGTGACTGGTTTTTGTTTTCAGAATAGTAACTATGACTATTTATTTTTGATTTATTTATTTATTTCAATATATAAAATGATCATACTGGGTATGGTGCGAAGTAAACGACGTCCTACATTTACATGACCATGTTCAGCTCTACGCAACTAGGCCGAATATAGCCTGTATCTGGGCATACGACGTATTATCCGACAGAAGGAGGGAGAAGCATAATTGATGAATACGTATAACATAAATGAGGACACTTCATTATATGCAAATATTAATATGTACCTCCTCGGTAATTTAAAGTTATATAACTATTGTTAATATAATGTTAATATAATTTTTTTTTAAATATAGAGCCGTAATTTATCCGTTATGTTGTGCTTCTCTTTTTACGTTGATGTATAGATAGATCTTTATTGCATAACTGTATGTTTGAGGTACAGATTATTCGGTACAAAAAAGTCGATTCAGTTTGCCAACTTTACTATATTTTACTATTATTTTTATTACTTATTATATTTTTAATTACAGTAATTAGTTAAAAATTATGAATCAAGTTCAATCATAATAACATTTTAAGAGTCTAAGAAATAATAAATATAACCTTTAAAAGTAATCCAAGTGTAATAAACATAAAAATATAATATAATAGTCCAAGAATTAAAAAAAATGTAAATTTTATGATTAAAAAATCCAAAAAATATTTTGTAAAACATAAAGGAAATTGGAAAATTGCCTCACTCGTAGGGTAACGTAGTAAACATTATAACTATGTATAATCTTTAACATCTTTAAACTATTACCCTATAATAATAATATAAAATTCTTCGATTTGTAAAATCATAAAAAAATATATTAAAAAAGCTACATAGGTATATAAAATAAATATTTAAAATATTGAATAGCGAAGGTATGACCATATTAGATGTCCTTTGTCAGTTAAAAAATCATTTTTACACGACTGCCCAACAAATAAGGAGTCTTATGTGTTCAGGGTTCGTCTATGTATGTTTTCCGTTTCTTTATTCTACCATAACTTCTAAAGGCTTAAACCGATTTAGAAGTGTATGGTATTGTTAGAATCGCTATATCATCCCTGTTTTCATAAAGTGCTTTAACTGTTCAAATTTTAAGTAGATACTTGTATAAAAGTCCAAATGTCAATAAATTAACATAAATATATCGTGTTTACTCTCAAATAAAAGGTCTGAATGAGTACATTCTGAATATATCCATGTATCTATCTATATGGATATATACATAAACCACAAATATTTCATAAAAAAACGTAATAAAAATAATTCAGTCATGTTTTTTATTCTTTTTAATATATTCACTTGTTACTATAATATTCATAGTTTTCTTATTCAGCATACATTCACGTTTCTTTTTAACTTCTCCTAATTTTTATTTTAGAGCTACGCGTACCATGCGTTAGGACGCTCGACAGTCCAAAATTTTCACGCAATTATGTTCATGAAAGTTCGATGAAATATCGCGATAATTGAAGGTGAGCGTCTCGTATAATTAAGTGGGAGTGATAAATCTAACAAGCGAAAAGAAAAAACTGTCGTCGAAAAAAATCTCGAAGCGGAAGCGCTGTGCGGTCGGCGGAGCTTCGACGAGACTTGCTATTCGTTGGGTCACTTTCTCTGAGCGGTTTTCGTTTCTCGCCATTCATCGAATGCCGATGGACAAAAAAACGTGAGGTGGCGCCCTCGTGCACTTGATTTTTGTACCAACTGACCTCGTTATGGACCCGTTCGTTTGATTCGGACGCTGGTGTACCTGATTCGTCTAGGAATTGTACGATAAGCCTTACTCTAAAAATGCAGGGTTACTGGTACATTGATAGATGATTTAGGCACAGTATACAGACAGTAGCTTCTCATAGAACGATATTGAAATCGAAGCGAACTACGTCACGAATCCTAAGGGCTTGCATATGTCGCCATACATCCGCTACTCCGCCGACGCATATATTCAAAAGAGCCAACCTTCACCCGCGAGTAACGCCAACCAATAGCGTTCACCGAGACGTATCCTAATGTCAGCTAATGGGCCCTGTTGCAGTTTGGCCACTAAGACCCAGTTGTATAGGTTCGGTCAAACGCACGGGACCCATCCGGCGGCCTCCACGCAGAAGTTAGAGCCAGGGTAGAACGCTGACTCGCAGTCTCTCCTGGGAGTCAACCTTCGGGCACTCCTGGACGGTTTGCGCACCGTGCGACGGCAGCCAATCGATTGAGCATTCCAACTAACAGCCGGGGGAGTCTGGAAACAGTACTGCTTCCTATAGAGCAAGGGTAGGTCGTTAACCTTATGGCAACTGCTCTTGAAACGACCATTTGGCCACCTATGTGTTCAGGGTCGGTCAAACTCACTGGTCACGCGGCCTCCACAAAGAAGCGCGAGCCAGGGTAGAACTCTGGCCTGGGGGCCAGTGTCCCCTAGGAGAGACCTTCGGACGCTCCTGGACGGTTTGCGTACCGTGCGGCGTCAGCCGATCGATTGTGCATTCTGACCGACAGCCGGAGGAGTCCGGAAACAGTACTCTCTCCTATTGAGCGGGGGTAGTTGTTCACTTTACTGAAACTGCTCTTGAATCGACCAATCGCCTACCTGGTAGAAGAGCCGGGTAAAGGATGCCGTGGTTCGCGATAGATTCGGTAGACACCGTATCACCGCTTCGAGTTCTTTAACCACATGGTCAATGAAAGGGTAAAATACATTTCTACGGTAATATATTACGGTAGTTTCTCCTGGAGCATTGCTGCGCTGGGTTTGCCTCCCAGTCGTTCTTGGAACAATTATGTCGCTTGAACTCATCTGCTTTGCTTGCTCGAAAAGAATGGTGAACTCATTTTCTTTCCGAATATTTTGTAAAATAGTTTTTATTGTTTTCACATGTTGGACCAAATGTTGTTCAAATCGACATTGACCTTCTGCATTGCTTTGTTTAGGTTTGATGTGTATGAAAATACTTTTCTTAGTATAACTAACGACACGATAAACTGGCTATTTTCCATGGCTGTTTGCATTTGGTATGCTTGAGTGGCAACATCTCTATTAGCAGAATCATCTTGAAGTGCCTCAAGTGTTGTGCGTATTACGGGAAGCATTTCTGCAAACCTTTCAACAGCCACATGTTTTTCTGTCCATCGTGTCTCACAAAGAGAGATAAGCGTTGAATAAGATGATTTAACTTGATCTGCAATTTTTTTCATAAGGCCGTCTCGAAGTGGAGACTGCCGAAAAAAGTTTACTATACTTTTAATATTTCCGATACAGTTTCGTATCAATGGTATCTCACTTGAATGCGCTAGAACTAAATTCAAAACGTGAGCCACACAGTGTACGAATTGCACGATTTTTCTCGTCGTATGCTAAGGGGGGGGTCCGGACCCCCTAAACCCCCCCCTTATATACGCCCGTGCATTATGTACATTATGTACATACATTGCCATAAATAAATAAATAAAAATAAACAAATAAATGCCGTGAAATAAAAAATCACAGATCTCATTGTAAAAACCGTGCCAAGTTTCCCGATTTTGAAATCAGCTTGAGCTGCGGTTTATTTAAGAGAGACTACAGTCGTTTACTGCGAGCAACTTTATGATCGATTTGCAAATATTTTAAGTAAAATGCACGAGCGCATTGTATGCATAGTGCACTAAGTGTCGACGTCGCAGCACATGCTTTACGCAATTGGAAAACTCCAACTCAAGGCACAGTGTACCTTAACGATTTAAAGTCCCCATTCGGCGATACAATCCTAACCTTTAAAGACTATTAATTTAGTCTCTCAATCATTATAAAGTTTAAAATATAATTAGATTGGATTTTATCGTACCCTATATTAAAACAATGTTTATGTTTATTTCGTATGTGAACATAGGATATCGTTTTGTTGTTGGATTTCTCTTCACTGTGTGGCCAGGTGTTAGGGGCTCTCTAGACGATCAAGCATGCTTGTCAAGCATCGCGTCGCGGGCTGGGAGAGGATGGTAAACCGCAGGAAATAATAATATTTTTTAAAAATATTTACCAAAAATGCCTAATTTGTAGTTTTATACCAGAGAGTCACGTCATTCATCAATCAATAACGTCTAATTAACGTGACTCCCTGGTATAAATTACAAAACTAGGCATTTCTGGTAAATGTTTAAAAAAATGTTTGCATAATTCGTGCGGTGTACGATCCCCTCCCAGCTCGCGATACGATGCTTAACAAGCATGCTTGATCGTCTAGCTAGAGGGCCCCTTATATTGTGAAATTTCATAGTGCAGTTCCATATAATAAGGTTGCCAAACTAGGAATTATCACAGTTTCTAGATTGACTGGCTGTAAGATGTAACCTCACGGGAGACAGAGCGATTAAATATCGTTAAAACTTTCTAAGGTGACGGGTTCGCCCGTTGTAGTTGACAACTCTAGTTGGTTGTAAAATATGATTTGGGAGCTACAGTTCAGCCATTATGACCCAGTTGAGCCAGTATGATCCCATCGGCCGAACTCACATGTCAACACCCATCCGACAACCTACAAGCAGAAGTGCTAGCCCGGGTAGGACTCTGTGCCTACGAACCAGTTTCCTTGGGAATCGTAGTTCGGGCGCTCCTGGCGGCATCAGCGAATCGACTGTACATTACGACGGATAGCCGGGGGAGTCTAGAAACGGCTTTGTTACCTATAGAGCGGGGGGCGTTGTTTACCTTGTAGCAGTCGCTCTTGTAACAACCAATCGGCCATCCGATCCTGAGTGGTAGTCGGGCAATGAACGCCGTGGTCCGCGATAGTTTCGATAGATACCGAATCACCGCTAACATAAGTGAAAAGACCAGGCAAGTGACCTCGAACCCGTACCCAGTCGGCAGGCCGGATAAATCTGGCCGAAACTGATAGTAAGGGCGCGAGGTCGACCCGTTGTTTGCACATTCCCGGTATCTCACGGTAAGGCATTAGTTGCTTACGGGCGAGTTGGCGTAACTAGATTGTGGACTGTTTTGTCTCTAGGTTCATCCCACGGTTGAAAGAACGATCATATATTGTCATATACGCCTGAGGTGACGGGTTCCTCCTTTGTAGGTGACGACTCCAAATAGTTGTAAGATATGTCAACCATTATTACAAGGGACCACAGTCTAAAAGAGCGCCTTTTCATTTTATTTCATTCTCGTGATTCAGAATAAAAGAAATTGCGATAAGTAGAGTACACAACCATGACTAAGATATTTGGGCTCATGTAATATGTAGAGGGGCTGGCGCCTATTTCAATGCATATTGCCAGTGTTTGTGGAATTCCAGTATTTTGGAAAAAGTAATCAAATTACTTTTTTAAATGAAGTTTATAATGAATCTTTATTATGTTATCTATGTTTTTAATTGAATTATTACTATTATTATTATTGCTTTTACCTTTTCGTATTATTTTTATTTTTATTTATTATTGACATTATATTTTGATTGGTTATATTGTATTTCTATAAAATTCGATAGGTTTAAAATAATTTCTTATTTGTGTAATTATTTCATTGATTTTTTATATCGTATTCTTGGTAATTTTATTTGGTTTCATGTATTTTTTCAATTATTAGTTTTATTTTATTATTAGGCAGTGTTCAAATGTAAGAATTTTAATTGAAAATATTGGAAAATGTTGTTTCCTCTATATAACCTAGAAAATCTGCGCTTGGATGTTCAACGTACCGTACCTTGCAATACCGACGTTCATATCTTATACCTTAATAGGTATTTATTTAAATATTATACTTGTTATTTTTATTAGTTTTGACATAACCAAGTGGTTTGAAATATCCTATCCTAATAACTCCTATCAACTGGTTTGAAATAAAAAAAATAAAAAAAAACCTATATTGAGCCTACCTTAGCGAGGTCGTGTTATTTGTAATTATGATTTTTGATCAAATAAACGATTTAATTTGAAATCATTTCAATTAAATATTAAAAATGTACTCTTTCATTCCAACTTATGTTCGTAATTTCGTCAAAATTTATATAAAAACATAAACATGCGCAGACTAATAACTTTTATATAAATCGGATTATACCAATTTAGTAGGAAAATCGATTTAAAGTAAAATGTTTATTATGGATCCTTAATATCTTAGATCTATAAGAAAAACTCTAACAAACACAGTCAAAAATATAACGACGTAGTCAGGGAATCGAGCGTACGAAAACTAAACTATTACTATTTTTTTACTCAGGTAAACCATGGCGCCTAATTTGCTGGGCAGTTCGACGATTTTCTTAGCGGAGGCTACTATAGAAAAGGAAGATCCAAAAGCCGAGAGCCCCGCTAACGTCGATTCAATAGTTGAACACGCCGAAGAAGACAAAGTCCCAACATATGAGTGAGTTGACCACTGTCAGAAGTTACTTCTTGGTGTGTGACTGCTGTAATATTTGTAATGAAAAACAAAAAATGGAAATACTGAAGGAAAATTCTTGTAAAATCATGCACACAGAGATTACTTTCATTAATTTCTTTGGTATTACTGCATTATAGGAACCTGTCCCACATTGTTGATTCCTTAATGTCTTTCGACTATATTCACAACACTCATTCCAAATCCGCAATAATCTTTTTTCGGTTATAGGCATTCAAAATTTTCATATGTCAAAATAGCGGCCATTTTGTTTCGGAAGAAGTGTCGTGAATATATTCGATATATAGCGAGTTCTATAAAATCAATAACAATTGGTGATATCACAAAAATGATGACATGGTCGTGAAAAAAAATATCTGCATTATTTAAAAAAAATGGGACTATTTTCGAGTTTTTCTTCAATGACTGCGAATTGATAACAAAAGTAATCTGGAATTTATCGGAATCAGCTTGGTGAATATAGTCGGGTGATAATAAAACAGAAGAGATTTCTATAATGCAGTAACAACATGTATGTCTGTAACTTTGAAACTTTTTAGACAAATTTCACGCGGTAAATTCGTTTTCTATCCTATTTATAATATCAAACAACCGCGATAGTCTTCGATTTTATATTGAAACTTTTTATTAAATATATTATATATTCTTTTAGATTTAGCATTAAGATGATGGAATCTATTAGTGTGTATTTTTTTTAATGAGGAAGGTTCCTATTATGCATATATTCCATTTATTTAACCCGTTTGTCACTTCCGTTCTCGTGATTTCCTTCTTATACTTTAATATTTAGTACTTAGTATTTAGTTTTTCCATGATAAATTTAAATGACTATTATAAGGTATGTGAGCGTCATATCAATATGTAATTGATTTATATATGTATATTATTTTAGTTTTTATTTTATTTATTTTGGTTTTATTATTATTTTCGTATAAATATATGTATGTGTATGTGTGCATATATGGATATATATTTTATCTATAGATGTATATAAGTATCTATCCATATTTGTATATGTGTAAATATTTGTAGTTTTATATTTGTCGATTTAAAAATAAGTACTAACTATAGATTAAGTTGACAGTGCACACTTAATATCATCATTAAAAGTCTGCCTTAGAACAGGCCTAGGCCTAGTTAGGCGACTGTGTCAATCATAAAAATAATGTCGCATCAATTTCTTGCTAACATCTTAATCAAATATGACATTACCTTTTTACTAGATGTGTTACTACTAAATAAAAACGCTTTTGAACGCATTGTTTTATTTTTGTTGAAACCATTGTTACGAATGGCCAATTACGTTTTTCAACGAAGTCGGCCCTCTGTGCTTGAATACCAGAGAGCGAACGCTCGCGTTGCTTCTGTGATATTCAGCGGCAGTGTATCCGCCCCTTTATCCCGAACGGACCCGTGGAATTTCTATCCAGCATACGGAAATTATTTTTTTGCTAGATGTGTTACTACTAAATAAATAAATAAATAAATAAGTTGAATTATTTTATAATACGAGTTTTTAAATGTCTTTCAGATGGAAAATCGTCTGGAGAAATGTCCTCGCCTTCATCTATCTACATTTAGGAATGTTATATGGAGCATATTTAATATTAACACAAGCGAGGGTATACACATGGGTGTTTGGTGAGTGGGTGTTTTTCATTTTGTTTTATTTGGGATCGTATTTAATAGGTAGAAACGTATAAATAGGTTATGTTTCATTAATTTGATTTGGTAAATATGTTTTGTCGTACTGTCTGTACCCGAAGAAAAAAGAATAAACACCTTTCTAGAATGCTATAAATTCAATTGTCATTTATTATTTATAGTTTTGAATTGTACTCTCATATAACTCTTTCCGTTTTCAGGAGTAGTATTCACGTTGACCTCGGCTTTGGGAGTGACCGCTGGCGCCCACAGATTGTGGGCTCATCGATGCTATAAAGCCAAGTGGCAATTGAGAACAATTCTGGCCATCCTGCAGACCATGGCCTTCCAGAACCACATTTACGAATGGGTCAGGGATCACAGGTATACAAAAAAATATCACTACTATATTTGTATGTACGCGAACGGTTTTCTGCGGCTCGGGCCTTAGATCCAACTCACGATTCAGCTCCTATTCAGTAGCCTCCTCGAGTGAGGGACTACCCCGGTAAGGACTCTAGCGTCCCAGGCCTCACGGCTTGTGGAGCGGTTTCATCTGGGGGATTGCCCCCCGGAGCTACTGGATGGTTTGCGCACCGTGCGGTAACAGCCTAGCGGTTTGTGCACCCTGACTAATTACTGACAGAGTCGGGAGTAAATAGAAATAATCTGTTTCCTAAATTCCTGGAAATAACCTGTCGTCCTCTACTTTTGAAATGACCATTCGGCTACCTGATCCTGAGTTCATATTCGGGCAAAAGATTCCATGGTCTGCGTTAGTTTCAAACTGAGTCACCGCTGAACGTACGGTATGTAGAAGACCGCGCAAGCGACCTCAAATCCGTAGCCAGTCGGGAGGACAAAGTTATCCTGATAGTTAACTCAAGACGGAGATATCCTGCCAAGACTGGTAGTCAGTGGGCGATGCTGCACGCTGGGTCACCTTCCCGGCCTCTGACTGGCATGTTGGCTTTGCTGGACGGTAGGTTTATACTCGTTCCCAAGTCTTCTACGCTCACATCACGAAAAATAGAACGATCAATATCGTTAAAAATTTCAGGGGTTACGGGTTCGCCCGTTGTAGTCGACACCTCCGACTGTATGTACGCGCAAAGCGCACGCCGTTGCCACACTTTAAAAACGCATTCGTCAAAACGGCGTAAAACTCATTGCGACACGTTTAAACAATTATTATCTTGCATTCGTCTTCTTTTCCATCATTTCGTCAATGACATTTTGCGGTCGCGCTCTGTGTTATTTGTTGAGTAAAGTCATCGTTTGGGATCTTTACAGCTTTATTCAGCGAGGAGACTTCGAAGTTAAGACGATGTGTTGTATTTGCGGAGTTCAAAACGACGTAAGAACTCGCCTTATAAAACGATTATATCTAGGGCCTTCAAAACAGACGTTGATAACAGATTTACGCTCACATTTTTCATTAAGTTATATCCAATAAATTAAGTTTTAAGTTCGGAAAATATAGATGAAAATCAGACGGAGCCAAATCATAGATGTGTGCTATCCTACCACTGATTGTACCTTTTCCAAGATTGTTTATCATGGTTGCATCCCAAAATCAATCGGTTATGTCCCTTTAACACTTTTTCGGCAAGTATCCAAGGACTGATTTCATCTGAATATTAATTTCATTAAAACATCTATGAGCGCCCTCTCTCGGCCGGCGGACGAACCCGTTTGTGTTCCGTTACACAAACGCCACGGGCGGTGCGGTTCGTTTTTTGGCTAGCCTCGGGCAGTTCGTGGTTAATAGTTGATTAAAATGTATGGCGGAATATAAATATTATTAGTGTAGCTTGTATATGAGATATTCCAACCAAAATTCCATTAAAAATTGATTCGATGTGATTTCGGCCGAAAACGCCAAATCACTGTCGGAGACAGTTCTTGGCCGTGTCCATGTTTCAGAAAGCCCCTGTACGATCACATTCGACTAGATTACTCCGGTCTCCCGAGCGATGACAGGTTCAAAGTCGCTTGCGCGGTACTCTCCCTCATGTAACGGTGATATATACGGTGTCTACCGAATCTATCGCGGACCACGGCATCCTTTGCCCAGCTCTTCGCCCGGTATCAGGTAGCCGATTGGTCGATTCAAGAGCAGTTTTCGTAAGGTGAACAACTACCCCCGCTCTATAGGAGATAGTACTGTTTCCGGACTCCCCCGGCTTTCGGTCAGAATGCACAATCGATTGGCTGACGCGGAGCGCCCGAAGGTTGACTCCTAGGGGACACTGGCTCGCAGGCCAGAGTCCTACCCTGGCTAGCACTTTTGCGTGGAGGCCGCCGTATGGGTGCTGACCAGTGAGTTTGATCGACCCTGAACACATGGGTCTTAGTGTCGAAACTGCAACAGGCCCATTAGCTCCCGGACCCAACCAACAGCATGCATTTCGTCTGACATAAGGGTTAGTGTTGCTACATCAAAATATTTTCCCCCATTTTTCGAAATAATGTCTACTCTTAATGGCCAGACTGTAAAACAAACCATTCACACGCACCTCATAAGGTTTTCCTTTCCCAACTTTTCGCGACCGCAATTTTTCATTTCATGAACCTTGTTCATGTTTTCTTTAAGCGCATCAGTGGACAATCGGTTGCGGAATATCTTTAATCGATTACCTAACCCAACTTAATCACTATACAATATATTCGCTGTGGATCACAGTGCAACTATAATTGGGATGCATGGCTGAACTCGAGACCGTATTCATTCCGATTTAATCCAAAGCCGCCGCTCCAGTTTTTCCTCGTCGAAACGCCTCGTTTTGGAAGGCGGCGTCTAATGCGCGGGCACACGATTTATTGATTCGATTACAATTCAGTTTGCATCAGTTTGAGTTATTTTAGGTTGCCTTTTGCATAACATTGCATAGGGAGCTAATAGGCCCAGTGCAGTTGGGCCACTATGACCCATATCGTAGGGTTGGACCAACTCACAGGTCAACTCTACACAGAAGGATCCTGGGTAGGGCTCTGTGCCTGCGGGCCATATCCCCTGGGAATCGCTCATCGGGCGCTCCTGGGCGGTTTGCGCACCTTGCGGCGTCAGCCAATCGACTGCATTCTGACTGATAATCAGGGCGTCTAGAAACGGCGTTGTTGTTTTTTTTTTCTTTTTTTTTTTCGAAATTTAAATTCTAAGTGTCAACATATTTTAAAATTTTCTCACCTCTAATTAATAATTAAATAATAAATTTATAAGAATACAGTGCAATTCCACAGTCTGGATTCACTCGCTGTTAAGAGGCCGTGTACGAAATCGATGTGGGCCGTGATACCTCTATAATCTGTGGTATAATATAACTATACATAGGTAGGTAGGATTTTCGGAGCCAAAGAGATACGTCCACCCTTTGGAAGCGCTCGGCGGGGACTAGCTGACTTGAGGCGTGAATTGTATCATAGGCGAGTATCATAACGCGAGAATTAGATTGTTTTAAAAGACTTTATTGCCAATTTTAATTATTCTTTTGCATTTTTTTTTGAGGAAATGGATTAATATTGAACTAAAGTTTATTTCTGTTGTTTTTATTTTATGAACGAGAGTTCTAAAAGGCCAAAATCAAATGCAATTCTTCGCCCATTTTCTAAAAAAATTTACAAAGTTAATATATTTTTTTATCAACAATTTTATATGAAAGTAGTAAAAAGTGATTCACTTATTATATAGAGGACTTTCACAATAATACATTGTAATTTTTTCATACCGTTTAGATGTCAAAACGATTCGTAAATATGTTATATTCTAAACCTCTTACAGCAAAATTTCACAAACATTCGCCGGTTTAAGGTCAATTAATCAAAATTCTATAATAATTTTCAAAAAAGTAGCTCACTCATTAGACAATAATATAAATGATCTTTTACATTGTGCAATAAAACTTATAGAAATACAGTATTTTAACCTTAAATTCACGTCTGCAAAATTACGTAAATTGACGAAATGCGCAAAATTTCGTGTACGGCCTCTTAACACGGGACGCGTCCCGAAGGATCTTATCGGTCTGAGTTTACATTAAATATTCAACCAGCGTGTCTATGGACAAAGTCGACCATCGAAAACAAGCGAGCTGTCGTTACTGGCTGGGGGCAGATCGACTTTGCTGAAGATACATCGGACGACTTACTGAAGGTGGTGGTGGATTTGATTGACCAGCCGACCTGTCGAAGACTATATGCAAAGACTCTCAGAAAGAGGTTACCACAAGGTATAACGGACGATCAATTGTGCGCTGGAAGCTTAGAAGGAGGACGAGACTCTTGTGGAGGCGATAGTGGCGGACCTCTGCAAGTGACGATAGCTGACAACCAATGCCTCTTCAACATAATCGCCGTTACCAGTATTAGAAAGAGCCCTTGCGGAAGTGCCAAGGGACCTGGCATATACACTGCCGTGAAGAGTCATGTGAAATAAATGGCGATTTAGGAGTATGTCGGAAAATTGTCTAAAAACTGACGGGGGTTTGCCAAAAGGGAAACTATCACAATTTTGTATAATGTCGGAACAAGAGGCTGTATGCTGTATTCAACACAGCCCCATGAGCAACAACACGAGATCATCAAAAAACCAGGATAAATCCAATAATGCATCTTCTACATCACCGCCTACTACAACAACTACCAATAAGTCACCGGTCATCTCTACAATAGCTCCAGAAAAACCTTAAACATCGCCACAAGCCTTATTACCAAATTCATAAATGACAGTGTGACATAAATGCGAAAAAATAGCTGCAATATTGAGTACAAATTTAACAATGACAGCCATTGCTGTGTTGGCGATTAATTAATTTATTTTATTTTATCTGCATCCAAACTTTTCTCTGGGCGTAACGGTCTCCGTTCCATCGGGTTCAGAAGAGGGAGGAAGAGAGAGTGCACCCGTGGTCGCGCGCCCACCTGTGCACTATAATATAGCCTGCGCACTTGACTGCTTGCGAACAATGGACTCTGAGAAGACTAAAGAAGTCACTAGAATCTACAATGCAGTCGCTATGGCCGAGCACGGCTAGAAGGATATATATATTGTTAACCTTACGGCAACTGCTCTCGAAAAGACCAATCGCCTGACCGATACCGGGTGAAGAGCCATGCAAAGGATGCCGTGGTCCGCTACAGATACGGTAGACACCGTATCAGTGCTACGTAAGGGAGATGTAACCTGTAACGAGTCGGGAAGCCGGAGAAATCTGGCCATAACTGGTAGCGAGGGCGCTTGGTCTGCCCGCTGGTTTATCTACCCGGTGCTGGGCGGTAAGGGTTGGTCTCTCGCGGGCTAGTTGGCAAAGCTATGTAGTGGATTGTTCATTGTCTAAGTCCTTGACGCTCATTCCAAGGCTGAAAGAACGATCTTATATCGTTATAACAGCCTGGGGTGACGGGTTCGCCCGTTGTAGTCGACACCGCCTAACTGCCGGTTGCATAGAAACTGCAGAACACAACATTTAATGCGATGTATGAGGACTTATATATACATTTAATTAAATTACGTTTTATTATATTATTTTTATGCATTTACTTATTCTTATATTTATTATTATTATTATTCAATAATAAAACTATATGGACAATATTATTAATAAATATGGGTAAATATATAAATAATAATAACAATAAAACGGTTTATTTAATCAAACAGATCGGCGACTTTATTGCATTATATTACAGCTAATATCGTATAGCTAACCTTAACCTAATGGGGCAACATATTTTGCGATAAAACTAACATAAAACTATTACAAAATTCAATTTATAAAGGCAACTGATATCGAATGTACCTATGGGACTCTCTAGACGATCAAGCATGCTTATCAAACATCGCGTCGCGGGCTGGGAAGGAATCGTAAACCGCGGGAAATATGCAAATGCAAAAATGCCTAATTTTGTAGTTTATACCAGGGAGACGTAATTGATTGATTAATGACGTGACTCCCTGGTATGAAACTACAAAATTAGGCATTATTGGTAAATATTTAAAAAAATATTTGCATATTTCCTGTGGTTTACGATCCCTTCCCAGCCCGCTACGCGATGTTTGACAAGTATGCTTGATCGTCTAGAGAGCCCCTAACATTTAAATTATGTGTAAACATTATAAATTATGTTTATACATAAAAATGTAAAAACATTAAATCCAACAAAAAAAAAACACTATAAATAAAAAAAAAAACAATAAACCAGTAATAACGCAGGAAAGAGGAAGGAAAATGTATGAGTGTGAGTTTAAATGTATTTTTGCATGCTTTTGAAGCAATACAAGCTCGGTGCTTTCCTTGCATGTGTGAGTAATTCATCCCAGCTATGGGTTGGAAGTACGGATAAGGAGTGCGAGTAAACATCACTACTGTGACCAGCGACCGAAAGCAGTAGGTTGTCTTCAGATCTCAGAGGGACCCCGAGAGGGAGATGACCGCGGCTGTTGATCGAGGATGGTTGTTGATGAGGATGATGGTCCGCACAACAACGTCCAACCAACATTGATGGGAGATGACTGCACAACCAACCTCGAACCTGTAACGAGTCGGGAGTCCGGGGAAATCTGGCCATAACTTTATTTTTTATTACTTTACATATACATTCAAATGCATGACCACAACAGAAACTTAATTGACTTAGAAAATGCCTTTGTATGCTTTTAAAGTTATATACACATCTCTCTAAAACCCAGGTTATATAGCGCATACATTAAACGCAAATGAGTATATTTCAAAGCTAAGCAAAGAGCAGCCGAGCCCGCCTACAACACACTTTAAATCGGTTCAAGCATCTAGAAGTTATGGTGGAATAAAGAAACGGAAGACATGCA
The DNA here is from genome assembly GCA_944548615.1 of Micropterix aruncella. Lineage (NCBI taxonomy): Eukaryota > Metazoa > Arthropoda > Insecta > Lepidoptera > Micropterigidae > Micropterix > Micropterix aruncella. The sequence continues at coordinate 30,810,000 of OX155953.1, read as the reverse complement.
TATGCACCTTGAATAGATTACTTTCCTTTTTTGTTGGGCAGTCTAAAAAAGTGCCGCCCGGGGCGAAACTCCCCCCTCCCCCAGTTACGCTGCTTGATTTCTACTGAATTATCTTCAGAAGGTGATTCTGATCCGATGAAGGTCTATATTCCACCAAGGAAGCTTGTTTCTTCTTCGATTTAAATTTATTATGAAAATGCTAAATTAAAATTTTATTGTTACTTTATGTTATGTTTTATTGTTATTGTTACAGGGTGCACCACAAGTTCGCCGAAACCGACGCCGATCCCCATAATGCCAAACGGGGCTTTTTCTTCTCTCATATTGGGTGGCTCATGCTTAAGAAGCACAAGGATGTCTTCGAGAAAGGCGCAACAGTTGATATGTCCGATCTGGATACTGATATTATCGTAACCATCCAAAAAAAGTGAGTATTTTAAAAAATTCTTCGGTCTTTGAAAAATCTGCAATATTACCTAATATTATTTAAATACAAGTAAATATATATATATAAAACAAACTCGGGTTTGTTCGAACACTTATAACTCGTGAACGTCTGGACCGATTTTCATGGTTTTTGATTTATTGTATTTGTCTCCGTCCCGAATAGCAGAATAACTATTAAAGCATTGGAAAATTAACGAAAAAATAAAATAAAATACAAAACATTTTCTCATACAATTTGTTCATGGGTTTCGCAAATGTCAAACATTTAATGTTCATCCCGTGAATATGGTAAACTCTCCCCTCAAGCTAAAGAAATTATTTAAATAAAGGTTTCCAATCGACAAGATATATCCACAATATTCGGACCACAATTATTGCATTCAATCATGTCATGCTGACACGCGATTGATATGTTTATTTTTTGTACTTTTATATTTCATTTTGTGTTATTATCTTAATAAAGTAGTGAACTTAATATTTGTTTTGTATTCATTGTATTACTTTCATAAAATCATTAATTAAGTTCAGCTAATATGTAATACGGCATTCATTGAATTAGGCTGTACGACGTTCGCCGGGTCAGCTAGTATTATATATTAAAAGGAATAAAAAACACGACTGTCATTACCAAAATTGAAAAAGTTTATAATTATTTTTATTATGGTTTATTTTAAGAAATATTTGTGGTATATATATTTATCCATATAAATACATATATATTTTTGGAATGTACTCAGTCAAACCTTTAATTTGACACGGATCTCAATATATGTATGTTAATATATTGACATTTGCTGATATGGAAATTAAGATAGGTAACTATTTACTTGATATTTGGACAGTTAAGGAACCCTATGACACTCGGCACACAGATTTTATCGTCTACATACACTGACGATTATACGTCTACACTGACGACTAAACGACTACACTGATATTTTACACTGACATAAGAGTCTCCTAGGAGTCCTTATCATGGCCTCCTTGCTCGTAAGTGTGGCGACTGCCGAAAGAAGTTTTTCAACACTGAGGCGACTAAAAACCTGGCTACGATCCACGATGGTAAAGGATAGGTTAACAGGGTTGGCACTCCTGCATATTAATTTTGATATTCCAGTAGACAAAGAGAAGATCACTGAAAGATTTGCAAAGAAAAAACACCGGAAACTGCAATTTGTAATTTAATTCCTTGTTATGCACTATTATGTATCATTTGTTCATTGTTCATTTAGAAGTAAAATAAAAACGTACTTGTGTATTCATTATTTCTTTTCCCTTTTAATAATCCTTAGTTACTTAATTACCTATCTCTATTCAGCATATTGGATGCCCTAAATTCACAATATAATTTATTTTAACTATCTATAGACAGAAACCCACCCCCACTGTCCCCCCCCCCCCAAAAACAAGACGTAGATCCGCGCCTGCTGCCCCTCTAGTGTTTGAGCGGCAACCGCGAAAATTGCACTTGTCGCCTGTGTAAAAATAAAGTTCGACGACGGCTCCTGGGGCAACTATCCCACTTTTACCCTAGTAGTAGTAGAAGCCTAGTAGCATTAGTATTGAAACCTGTACACCCAGTGCAGGATTTAGACTTGACAAGGACTAATTTTAGTTTTAGTTCACAAAGAAACGCAATCGGGCCCACTGTCGAGCGAATGCAATAACAAGATACACTTACATGTTACACGCACACATCCATATAAACACTTCATAGTAGGGTTGATTGTAAGAGAATGCCATATGGTAATAAACCCGCCCGTTGTGAAATTTCATAATAATGAGTAGTTTGTGTTTTGTAAATTACTAATTATTAGTTTGTGTTTTGTAAATTACAAAACACAGTGTTTTGTATTATGAAAGAAAGAATCATGAAACTAGGGATTTCTTCTATATCCCGGTCTGGTCTATGTATATGGAATCCTCTACGTTCCTTGGAAATTTTCCTCATAAACTAATTTTACTTGATAACATACTTACTTTTTCAGGATATACTTAGTTGCGATGCCATTATTATGCTTCGTGATACCAACCTGGATTCCAATTCACTTCTGGAACGAGGACCCTTGGGTCTCCTGGTACGTAGCGTCAGTATGGAGATTTACCTTGGCCTTGAACGCTACCTGGCTGGTCAACAGCGCTGCTCACATCTGGGGAAACAAGCCTTACGACAAGTAAGTGTATTTTTTACAATAATCGATGACAAAATAAATAAATTTCAAAATAAGTAAATATTTTTTACTGCTACTGCTCTCTGTGGTGGATCTACCGCAATACACATAATTTGCGGTTCAAATATTTGCTTTTCCTACGACGTAGTTAATGCAGTTGCCGATAGATGAGGTTCCACGTTTTAATAGACTCATTTTTTTTAAAATATATAGTTCCCCGTAGTAGTTCCCTGTTCCATGTTGTATAGTAGTTTCCTGTTTCCTGGCTAATCATTTTTCTTCTTAGAGTGACTCTCCAACCAGTGAAGGTTGGCATACTTCTTTTTGTCCTTCGCCAGGCAAAACAATTCGGCACTCGTAATTCCGGTCCATTCTCGAATGTTCCGCAACCAAGATTTTTGTCTACAGTCAGGTCTCCTCTTCCCTGCAAATTTTCCCACCATAATGAGTTGCAGGAGTTCGTACTTGTCGTGCCCACGCACGTGGCCCAGATATGCAGCTTTGAGCTGTTTGATGGTCTGCCATAGTTTGCGTTTTTGGCCGATACGCCGTAGAACTACCTCATTGGTGACTTTCTGTGTCCAAGATATCGACATCATGCGTCTGTATACCCACATCTCCAATGATTCTATACGTTTCCCGAGATCTTCCTTAATAGTCCAGGCCTCACATCCGTGTAGAAGTATGGGCCTGATGTAGCACTGGAGAAGAAGTAATTGAAGTGGGATTTGCAGGCTCCGATCGCGAAGGACCTGTTTCCTTTACCAAAGGCGCTGCTTGCAATTTCGACGCAAGTCTTGATCTCCACTTCACTGTCTCAGTTTTGTGTAAGCCAGCTGCTAAGGTCACCCCAGGCTGGTCAACTTGTTCTAGTTTTTGGCTTTACCAACTTTATCAACTTGTTCTAGTTTTTGGCCCGCCACAAATATGCTAGGTTGGATATTAGGATTATTAGAAATGATACTTAGTTTTGGTGGCATTCATCCTGAGATCAGCTTTGACATTACACTCGTTTACTCGGTCAACAGTCTCCTGTAGCTCGGCTTCCGTAAATGCTAAGAGAACAGTGTCATCGGCATAACTCAAAGTTGTTGATGAGGCGACCATTTAATTATTAGAAAGTTCTATCCCTCTGTGGAAATTTCCCCCCAAAAGCTATGTATGAGGTTCATAGCACCCTAGATATAAAATACTGATATATAGATCCTAAGTATGAGTTTCCTGAATGAATGAGAAAAATGTCAAATATCCTGATGTCGACAGACATTTTTTAAAAAATCGTTAGATACGTTTCTGCCATCTCTCGAAGAGGAAGGTACATGTGTTCGTGCAGCTGGGGCTACAAGATCCAATTTGTTCTCAGATCGAGCCAACTCACGATTCAACTCCTTTGCAGAAGCTTCCTCGTATGGAAGCTTCCTCGTAACCTAACCTACCCCGGGTAAGACTCTCGCGTCTCAGGCCCCACGGCTGGTGAATCGGTTTCTCCTGGTGGGATTGCCTCCCGGCGCTACTGTACGGTTTGCGCATCGTTCGGCGACGCCAATCGGGTGTGGACTCTGACTAATTGCTGAAGGAGTCTGGAGACAAGGGAAATATACTGTCTCATAAGCAGCGGGGGTGGATATTGATGTGTTATCATGCCATTCTTGAAACGACCTTTCGGCCACCCAATCCTGAGTGGTATGGCGGGCAAAGGACGTCCAGGTCCGCAATATTTTTTTATTGCATTACCGCTAAAATACTACAGGTAGAGGCCGCGTAAGCGACTTCGGTCCTATATTCAGTCGGGAGGAAGGAGGTATCCTGATGGTTAATTCCAGACGGAGATATCATTCCAAAACTGGGTGCCTCGCCTTAAGGTGCCTTAAGGACCTTTCACGGTGCCTCGCCTTAAGGCGTTGGCCTCTGTCGGGCATGTTGACATAACTGGACAGTAGATTTGTATTGTCTCTAAGTCTTGTACGCTCATCTTACGGCTGAAAGAACGATCACATATCGTTATACCAGCCTGGGGTGACGGGTTCGCCCATTATAGTCGGCACTGCCTAACTGTTATATTGCATACAATTATGTAAGTTTTGTTTTTTTTTCTTAACGAAAAAACGCGTGTGGACAAGAGGGCTTAGTATTCTAATCAGTAAGTTTCATGCCTTTTTTGACTCGAATGGCTAGGATTATATTCGACGTATCGTATGTTTTTCATGTTAAAGACCATATAGTTTTTCTTGATGCTGTTGTAACTAAAAGATATCTATTGCTACTATGTCCAGGGAAGCACTAACTATTTAGCGAAATCCCAGTGGATTACAATATAACAACAAAATGTATAATAATATAGGAAATCAATATAATTAAAGGCTGGTAAGGTAACTCTAATGCAATGTAGTAATTCCAAGTAAATAAACAAAAATAATTAGTACAGAAATTGTACCTTAATCAAGATATTATAAAACGGATAAAAGATGGGCTATAATATGCTCGAATATAAAAATACACGTATAATAGACAAACAATGACATAAGCGGAGTTAATGAAGGCTATAAAAGAACGAATAAATGGTTTTAAAATGCGTAAGTCAAGATTTAAGCAAAATAAAGATTTCATTTATTATTACCACATAACTAAGATTGAATTACATTAAACTAAGCTTAGAGTTTTATTCTATATGTCACGCGTTTCCTAATCTCAGCTTCAAAAATATCATTGGAGTAGAAATACTTTAAAATTTTAAGTCTTTATTCATGAATTTTCCCGCATCTAAATTTTGTAAAGTTGCGTGTATACGTACCTTAATGCATACGTACCTACCTACGCATACGTACCACACATACGTACCTAAATGATTAATAATAGTATTCATATTTTTTTCGGTTTATTTATTTACAGACATATTTTCTTGTATTACAGAAATATCGGAGCGACTGACAACAAAACTGTGGCTAGTTTGGCTATGGGAGAAGGTTGGCATAATTATCATCACATTTTCCCATGGGACTACAAAGCGGCCGAGCTTGGTAACTACGGTAGAAATTTTACGACGGCTGTCATTGATGGTTTCGCGAAAATCGGTATGTCTTATTCCGGGAAACCAGTGTATATTTCATTTAATTTTGAATTATATAAATGTAATATTATATATTATTTATTATAGGGTGGGCCTACGATTTAAAGACAGTCTCCGTGGAATTGATTAAAAAAAGAGTAAAGAGAACAGGTGACGGTTCTCATCCGGAGTTTCACAGCGAGGATAAAAACTGCACTGACACCGAGATGGCTATTAGGGCGAAGCATTCCCTGGATAATCACACCCACTCCCACGAGAACGCAATCTGGGGATGGGACGACAAAGATTTGTCAGCGGAGGAGAAAGCATGGGCGCAAATTAGCCACGTTAAGTCAGAGTAAGCTCAATTTTACTGCATTTTCATAAAAATGTTCTACTATCTAAGAATAAAACTCTTATTAGCTTGTTTCTATTGTGATAAATTTCATTCGGTCTTTATTTATTACGCTATCAACTGGAGGAAAAATCATGGGGGGTTATAACGCCTTAAATATGTACAAACGATTCGTTTAACCATTTTTGAGACAAATTATTTAATTTTAAAGTAAGTTAATAATAATATAAAAAATATTTATTTGAACGGAAATAAATATTGTTTTTTACCATTATCGTGTGTATTATTTCGGATAAATATATAACATTAAATTAAATAAATAACTTAATCTATTCATATATGTTAAATATTTATACCTCCTACATTACGTAAACTAAGGAAATGACTAAAGAATAAGAGCAGAAATTAACTGGCATCAGTATTAATCTAAGATTTAAATTACACAATGATTGGGCCGGATAGTGTGTCTCTCCTCTTCGTGTATTCAGGCGTCCGGTCGATTGAAAAATCGTTGGAGTAGAAATTAGAAAACTTTTCGGCGTTATCGAAGTCGATATCGGAAAAGTCCAAATGCTTGTTGTAATTGTTATTGTTATTGTTACCGCCGGCGAAGTCTTCGTACTCCACGTGAGGGGTTTCTTCCTCATAGACGGTCGTGGTTAAAGGAGGGAAATTTTTGAAGCGGTACGGTTTCGGTTTCAGTCTGGTGTGCGGTCCGTTTCGTTTCCGGCTGAAGTAGTTCGACTTTGAGATGAAGGAAGGCGGTCGATGTTCGTTGAGGTAGCCTTCGTTGACGTAGACGACCTTCTTCTCGTATCTGTCGTCGAAGGCGTTGTTGCGCATCAGGGTGAGGATTGCGCCCCAGAAAGCGACCTGGTTGATGATTCCTACTCCTACTATCATTAGTTTCAACGCTGGCAGTACGAACGGAAGAACCGCTGACATGATTAACGGCGGGATCAACAACAGTGGTAGGATTCTGTAGAAGCCTTTCTGCACTTTGTTCCCGCGAGGGACAGCTACGTCTCGATCTGAAATTTAATTGAAATATTAGTATCGCTAAGCTGTATATGATAAAGTAGTGTAAAATAGTTTACACTAGATACTATTAGGTTACAGGCCGAACCAGATTTCTCGGTCCCTCACCCACATGCTCAGATCACACGTATTGCATTTAATTGTAAATCAATGCAATGAAACCAACAAGTAAATATATCAAAAAGAATAAAAACACGACTACCGTTACAGAAAGTGAACTATTGTATTTATAAGTATTTTTAATACGGTTGTTTTTTTGTCAAATATTTGTGGTTTATGCATTTGTCCATATAGAAACATGTATATTACAGGAATGTACTTAATCACACCTTTCATTTAAATCTAAACACGATATATTTATATTAATTTATTGACATTCCGTCATTTGGACCTATATACAACTACTTATTTGATATTTGGACAGTCAAGGTACCTTATGACACTCGGGATGACATAACGATTCTAACAATACCACACACTTTTAAATCGGTTAAAGCGTTTAGAAGTTATTGTGGAATAAAAACGGAAAACATACATAGATGAACCCTGAACACTGCTTTTTTGTTGGGCAGTCGTGTAAAAAGGGATGAAAATCCTAATAATTCAAAGGATTTCTCCCCGTTCTTGTTTTCAGTGTTCAATATATGTGATATGAGCATGCGGTCTAGGGACTGAAAAATTTGGCGCAACGTATATTAAACTACTATAAAAAATATAGCACTATGGCACTATAACAACTATAGCACTACTATAGCAGCGTATAAAAACTATAGCACTACTATTAAATTACTTTATACTACAAATAATAAGATGTTGATTACCTTTCATGACGTTCAAAACGATGGAGCCGCCTACGTTTTCTTTGACATCGACTACGACTCCAGGAAATATGATGAGTTTTGTGGTTTTATTCTTGAATAGATCTTTAACTCCGTCGATTATAAGCTCGTCTAATAGGTTTTCTTTTATGTGTTTGTATTCTTCCCATTTGAAGTCGTTCGCTAGTTCGGTGGTGACTTCGAAATCGACGCTCACAGTGTCGTTGCTTTGAGTTTTTTTCATGAGGGTGAGCACTCGGTTGACGCGTCCCAGTAGGAAGATCTTGAAGCACCGCAACGCACTCAAGCTCCGCATGCAGGAGAATATCCTGGCCGGCCACTGGAAGACCGCCTTGTCTACGTCACTTTGAGTCGGTTCGTCGCTCGTCGAGTTCGTTTGGAGTTTGGCGATGTCGTCGCGAATGCCGCTGTCGAGGTTGAGGTTGAACTTGTGGTCGACGCTCTTGAGGAAGACGTTGTCGCCGCTGTACTTGGCGGAGTACTTCATGTCGCGGGCGAAGGCGGCCGCCGCGAGCGACAGCAGCAGCAGCGCGTGGATCGCGATCGCGGACATGTCGACGGGGACCCGCGCCGGCGCAGACTTACCGAGTAGCCTCGCCTTCGCAGCGCACCCGCGCACCTGACAGATAATGCGGACGAAAAAGTCGCCACCGTCGAGCGCAGCCGCGCTCCAGTTAGCCGCACGGCATCGTCCGCCTCGGGGTACGACCACACTACGCCAATGGACGCTGCTATTTTAATTGAACCCAGCGAAACGCATTCATGCGGTATTCATTATCTTCAATGCGTTCAATGTAATCGAAAATCTGCGAAAAAATATTTTATGAATCGCAGTCCAAACAGAGTTCCCATATCGTCGCCTTACAATTATAACTCGATAACTCGAATTTAGTAGTTCTGAGATACACGCGTTTTAATGTTTTTTTTTTTAAATTTCAACTCGTCCACCATTTTTGATTTGTCGAAAATAATAGGTGGACCTAAATACTACCCTAAAACTAGATAAGTGGAGATAAGTGGAGATAAAACTAGATAAGTGGAGTTTTTTGCGCTACGATATCAGGCAGTGCTGCGAACTTTCAGCTAGATAAATCTACATATCGATTTTTAGTATTATATCTTGAGCTGATTTTCCACTTATCAACCACCGTTAACTCCTAAGGGCGGGGGAATTTCAGTTATCTGGTTTTAAGGGAATATAGAGTTGATATTTTTACATCTTCAAGCATACTTATTTCAAAAATGCCAATTTTCGAGTTATCAAGTTATTTATTTTATTTTTCGGAAAACTTGCAACGTTTTATACTTAATGCTATCACATATTATACGAATCTAACGCCAATTAAAAGTTTTCACAATTAAACTAAATATTTTGTTACAGCCCAAGGAGCTATGAAAAAATCCAGTTTTAAGTAAGGGTAATGGGATCGAGAAGCCACATTATGAGTTTTATAGATGTATTTAAGATATATGATGATATATAACATACATACATATGAATACATACACGTGAATAAATAATAATATAATATAAATAATACGGTAAGATAATAATAAAATGTAAAAGATATAAATAATATATTTGCAAGGCGACGTTATACATTATAATTGTAAGGCGACGATATACACTCAAAAGCAACTTCACGCATCTTACGTGCATATAACGTTCGTAAAACAAGCAACTTCACGCGTCACAAAAGTCAAAAGCTATTAAACACATCGGATGGGCTCCTAATGCGGAGACGACGCGAGGACAAATGGCGGCCGCGCGTCTTTTCAACCTTTAAGTATAGTATTAACCTTCCCCCATCCGCGTCTTTGGGTCACCCACACGCTTGTCCCTGTAGGGCAGGAGGACGATTATAAAAAATCACTTTCCAATACGCGATTTCCTACCGCGTTCCACCTGGGCGGAAAAGGTCACTCGGGTTGCCCTTGCGGTACGGTGCTGGGTTATAATAGACGACGACTTATGTGATGTGATTATTACTAAACATTTTAGAGGAAAGATATATTTTTTTCTTTACTTTGTTGTTATATATTAGAGGAAGGATAAAAGGAAGATATTGAGGAAACCAGAAACATCAAACATTAATATTGGAGACAAGTAACGGCCCGGTGGCATAGTGGTTAGGTCGCCTGATCTTATATTGTAAGGTACCGGATACGACTCCCGGCTGGCTGAGTCACAGGATAAAATTAACAGAATAGCCTTTAAATTATGTCGATCGAATGCAGTAACATGAAATACACTTAAATAAAATGTTACATGCACACATACATACACACACTCCATATAGGGTTGGTTGTAAGAGATTGTCGTAAGATAATATTGGTTGGTTGTAAGAGATTGTCGTAAGATAATCCGCCTATATGAACTTTGAGAGTAACGATTATTAAGATAACATAGCATACATCATGCAGAACAGTTCCAAGCGGAAAGGCATATGCAGACAAGAAAAATAAAACCGGTCAAGTGAAAGTTTAACTCGCGCGCCGAAGGTTCCGTTCCTTTTACAAAAGATTCTTGCTACGAAACATTTTCACACCAATAGTCTAGAACAGGGGTTATGTAACAGGGGTTATGAACAGGGGTTAGTTATGTAAAAAAAAAACGGATTTACCGCTTGAAGTTCAAAATGAAATAATTAATAAATCTGTCACTTCGTCCTAGTAATATCATATTTCACCAAACCACGTTTGCGTGGTTTTATTTTGGGGGGTGTACTTGGTTTTATTTGAGTGCTTGATTTTATTTCGAGTCATTTTACTTCGGGGGTGTATGTTGGTACAACCCCCGAAATAAAATGACTTAACTACCGAAAATCCACAAAGATAATGTCTCCTTGACACGAATTATAAGCCTAATTCACAGACCCACATATCCACTCGAAACACTTAGCTGGTGTCCTCTAACCGCTCGCGGGCATATCGAGGTCTTACGTGTTAGACTCAAAACATTTAGTTAGCATTGTTAAAACTCTCAAACTGGCCGAAGATGAGAAATTAGTATGACTTTGACATCGATTCTCTTTTTACGAATTTGCAAGTTTCGGGGTGCCATACAGTGGTCAGAGACAAACTGAGGTCTGGGGCCTTCTCGATTAGCTACGTCCGCATGCTTCAATATTGCTTGACACCCTGCTACTTTCTATTGAGCGGCGATTGAAATCGAAACGAGCGAGCTAAAGCATATTGCCGCCATATGCCGCAATTTATCCCTCTGCTCATTTCCCTTGCACCCTTTCCCCGCAATGCCTTGCCACTCGAGAGTGCGCTTACTGATCTAACGCAGTATACTATGGCAGCAGTAGCATGCCCCATATTGCTGATTTATCACCGGCATATATGGAATATTTGAGGAATTAATCATCCAAAACTCCAAAATCAAACCGTTTCTAAGGCTTCGCTATATCGATGACACCTTGGGAATGCTGAAAGGTGGTGTACAATCAATCGGTGATAAAATTCCTCTGTCTTCTAAACACCATACATCCAAAAATCAAAACCACCCATAAACTACAAAGAGACGGCTCTTTGGCATGCTTGGATGTCGAGGTGACGGCTCTCTGCCTTTCTTGGATATGGTGGATGGCTCTCTGGATTTGGAGATAGTGATGAGGAAATAAGACAATATTCTCGATTATGCGGTATAACTAAGTTGTCGACTACAACGGGCGAACCCCGCACCTCAGCAAGTTTTAACGATATTAGATCGTTCTGTCTCACGTGAGGTAAGGGCAGAAGACTTAGGACAAAACAGTCCACCGTCAAACTCCGCCACATGCCCGTAAAACTGCGAGATAGCCAGGTATGTTACCCAGCGGGCTGACACTCGCGCCCTTACTACCAGTTCCAACCAGATTACTCCGGTCTCCCGACTGGCTACGAGTTCGAGGTAGCTTGGGCGGTCCTCTCCCTTAAGTAGCGGTGAAACGGTGTCTACCAAATCTGTCGCAAACCACGGCATCCTTTGCCCGGCTGTTCACCCGGAATCGGGTAGCTGATGGTCGTTTCAAGAGCAGTCGCCGTAAGGTGAATAACTACCCCCGCTCTATAGGAGACAGTACTGTTTCCAGACTCTCCCGACTGTAAGTCTGAATGCACAATCGATTGGCTGACGCCGCACGGGTGCGCAGACCGCACAGGAGTGCCAGAAGATTGACTCCTGGAGAAACTAGCCCTCAGACCAGAGTCCTGCCCGGGCTTGCACTTCATGCATGGAGGCCTCCGGATGGGTGTTGACCCGTGAGTGTGACCGACCCTGAACAAATAGGTCTTCGTGGCCAACTCCAACAGGGCCCATGAGCTCCCAGATACGCGGTATGTCGGAACCTAACTATTCGTATAACATTGTATTTAAAATATTTGAAATTATACCTTTGGTTTCGATTACGGTTTGAAGTGGTACCTCTGCTTGAACAACATAGCTATTACACTTTTTTCTACATCACAGAGCTACCTATTATGACTAAAAAACCATTGACTATCCAATATTCTATAATAATATCAAAACTCAAAACAGTTAACAATTCTGACAGTGAAACCATCAAGATTAATTTACTTGTATTACAAATCCCCGCCCTGCTTTTAACCGGCCCCCGTAATCGGAGATGATGAAAGGTAGGAATGGTGTCAGTAGTGCCTATGATAGTAGCACACTTTTGCTGCATCAATGAAAATGAAAAAAATAGGCATCGCTGCATCCGCAAGGGGGAGTGGGTCTTTCTCGTTTAGCAGCGCCTTAGCCTTGGAAGAGTCGGAATACTGGTTTATTCAGTGTTTGGTTGTAAGCGCGGACTATGCTACTATGCCAGGGGAACGGTTGGCACAATTAAACGGTACCGATCCCGTTAGCGTATCCTACTGACTTCCATTTAGTCTATTTATATATTATTATATCCCGGTGGTTCGTTAAACACGTTTAATCGTCGAAAAGATCGTTATATCGCCTTGGTTCGGTAAACTACATTGATATGATTCAGAGTATCTAACTACACTCAGGAGCAATAAATCCAGGTCACCAACAAAAACCTCTTTTTTTTTAATTATTTATTTATAATTAATGCAAATATAAAATGAGAGTTAACAATTTCAGCATAGAAATTATGCAATAAAATATTTACAAAATTGAATCAAATTCAGAAAATGAATACAAAGCATAGTCTATTGGCAACGTCACCTAACTAGGCCGGGACCTGTTCTGAGGCAAACATTTAATTTTGAATGTGCTTGCAACAGTACGGTGTTGCAAGCACATGGCATATGTTATGTTATGCATAAATGGCATATATCCCATTTATGCATAACATAAAAGAATTGCAAAACCATATTAAAAAGTACTAATTACAGTTAGAAGTGGAAAATTAAAATGTCAGCAAATTAATTCAATCAGAAAAAAACAATTAAAATAGTCAACATTAGGATAAGAATTTAAATAAAATAATCCTGCATTTTTCTTAAACCTTATATAAAATAATATTAAAACTAAAATAAATTAAAAATATCTCTCAAACACTGAGAATGCTAGCTTATTCAAATAAAAAATATTTTGTAGACTATTTAATACTACTTAAATTAAAATAATAAATCTTCTTGGTTGCTGTAAAGTAATGCCCTCAAAAAGGCTAAAACAAAAAAAAAAGTATTTTTTTTTAAATCGAACTAGGAATTAGCTGCATTTTCTATTTCATTCTGTTCTGTCACCAAAAAAATATAAAAAGCATTCCTGGTATTCGACATAACTAGGTTATTTAGTTTCCGAAATATTAAGGTTTATTTTGTTGACACGGATTCTCTATGCTCACGAGTGTATGTTACACCTTGATGGAATTAATTGTTTTCTAAATTCAGAAATCATACTTGAAAAGAATATCAAATTATCTCCAAACTTACTTGAAGCAGTTTGGAGATATTTTGTTAGAATTTAATATACAGAAAAAATAAGACATAACCAGAGGAGGAAGAAGTAGGTTCAGATGGACATATCAGGATCAGCTGCTGAGCAAATTAACCAGCAGTGTCCCGATAGAGAGGGTAGTTTTTTACTAACATATGATTGACACAAGCCTGGCGCGCGCCGGTGCGTCCAAAGATACTGTAAAGATTAACTCAAGAATAAAAGAAGTTTTATGTCTACAAAACTACATTTTTTAGCTGGGTGAGTCATCTTGAATCCTGGAATAAACAGTGGTAATCGACAAAGAGTTAACCACATAACAATATATTAATGGGGATGAGACGATATATTATGTCGATTTAGGACAATTTTCAAAACCTCATAATAATGACAGTTATAAAGAAAAGTTTCTTCAAAAGATGCGTTGATATTTCTAGGAGGATGGCATCATTTCCAGATAATGAAAGAGAAATAAAACAAGACAACATATTGTAGCGTCACATAATAGAAAGATATTTATTGCCAAAAGAGTTCACGAGAAATTCAATATTTCCAGTTTTATTCATGAAAGGTTCCACTACATACTTTTATATTTTTATTGGTTCAATATTTATGGTTACTAAATCAATTAAATATAAATTAGGCGTACCATATTTGCAAACACTGTTTATTGAAAATTTTGACGTGGTCAAATCTTTTTGAACGTGTATCTATAATTTCACATAAATTAATTATCACAAGCAAGAGGTGTTAGATAGCCGAAAATTAGCAATGGACATCGAGGCGAAACTGTAATAATAAAAGCGGTATATTCAGTGTTTATTTGACAATGGCGTACCAATGCCGGATTAAAGTCTAGCAGAGTATTATGAAGAGCCACTTATACAAAACTACAAAGTAAAATATGGTATTAAAACTGTGCAAATCAATAAAAATAAATCGGTAGGCCCTCATAATATCCACGCAGAACTTTTGAAACTGGCAAATGATATTCACCTGAATAATCTGTAAATATCTTCAACCATATAGAAGGATCAAATATAGTGCAGGATTTACGCATAATCTATACAAGCTATAGCTTAGGGCCCCCATCATCGTCAGAATGTTTGACAGACCAAAAAGACCCCGAAAAGTGCGAAGGGGGCCCCCGAGATTTCGACGGCCCAGGGGTTATTCCGGCCCTGGTCAAATACCTACTGATTGGCTAATTTCTAGATGTATAAGCTGCTCTAACTAGCCAACCCAAAACGATGCAACGATTACCGAACCATGTCGCTAATGATTCTCGATTTGAAGATCTTTCTCCGGATATTGCACAACAGGACTTAACTACATATAAGAAGACCATCGGACACTCACATGTTCTCTTTAACTTTCAAAAGCTCATTCAAAGAGGTTGGGACATAATCAATTCAGCTTACTATATTGATTACTAAAAAGCCTTTGACAGCGTGAAACACGACAGACTTATCGACATTTTCAAATCTATTGGCTTACACTAAAAGGCATTAGGTTAACCAATAATGACAGAATTAGTTAAGATTTCAAGAGGGGTACGTCAAGGCATTATTATATCCCCTCTTCTATTTAATAATTTTCTGATACCATTTTCAAATTCAAATTCAAATCTTTTTATTAAATCTTTAAATCTACATTTATTTTAATCTCAAAGCCATTCTAAAAGGCATCCCCTATACTAAGGTAGGCTCAATATATTTATATGTATGTAGTGAAGTTTACCTAATTTGCGGTACCGTTTGTTTATATACATACATAGTATTTAATAATTAAAAGTAATAGATTATATTTAAGTAGATAAATATGCATATATTATATACGAGTAGTAGGTAAAATGTATACATATACGAGTAGAATATTACGTAATAATATGAAATTAAAATATATACATACATATATGTACACATACACACAAATCGAAAAGAGGGTATAATATTAAAGGTAGTTTTAGTAAACAATTTCACCATCTCCAAATATGTCATAGTATTAACTGTTAGGAAATGTAGTGATCTACAGCAGCTCCTATAGTGAAAAAAATGTAAAGAAGCTATATCGAAAGTTGTTTTTTCTTTCGAATAGTATTGTAGCGCAACAAAACCAAAAGGTATGGAAAAAAATCATATATCTGTTTACATGCAACAAAACAGGCAGACTATTAAGATAGCGATGCCGTAAGATGAAATAGATATAAGAACAGCATTCGCTCTTGTAACCAGAGCGATTACAATCTTAAACAACAATTGAGAAAGTCGCTTGTTTTGTGATAAAAATCAGCGCAAATAGTTTTACTACTAGTTTTCACGCGATTTTTTTTACAACGAAAGCAAAACTGATTTAAGTGATTCAAAATTTCTGTCATAAAACGATAAATTTCATCTGTGTATCATAAGATTGCAAATCTAGATCAGTAGACCAATTTGCTGGCAATTAGACCATGGATCGAACCATTACATACTATTAAGAGAGCGTCGTACTGTTAATGTGCAAACACGCAATGATGGAAAAAATACGATGACCAATTGCATATCCATATGGAACGAATTCAAAACATAATAGATCACGCATCGACTAAATTACCTAAAGTATTTAAACTTTGAATATTCGTATTCGTGATTGAAAATTTTGATTCTAAATTACTCGTTAACACGCTTGTTGGTTTATGTATTAGGAAAGTGGTGATTGATTTGCGCTTTTTTGTTGATATCGATTAATTTAATTTAGATTCTTCGCATGATTGACTATAGTTTTAAAATTGTTTGACTTTAGAATGGACATATTGAAAGAATGTAACCAGTATTAGGTAGATGTTCACTATATTACCTCAGTATAACGTCGGTTTCTTTACAATTAAATACATCCTTTATTTAACCAAACGAACGATGTAATTGTAACAGGGTCTGACTGAGATCAAACAAAATTCAGAAACATCCGCCGAAAACGTCTTTACTTTACCGGCCTGCCAATCGACGAGGAGGTAAAGTATTGTTAACGCGCTAAAAAAGCCAAAGCTTATTTTGGAATGTCTAATTTCCAAATACCAATCAAACAACTGGCGAAAGAGAACAAAGTAACGGACGCCACACACTTGAAAATTTGCTGGGAGAGAAGAACAACGTCCAAATTAGGTCCTTTGTCCTAAAATTTCATTCCAGTATTTGGACGTTGTTTCCTCTCCTAGGATTTAATTTTTAGCTGTGAGGCTTGTATTGACAAGGCAAAATATCACAATAGTTTAGTCGGAAAAGACAATGGCACTATTTTCCTTCAATAACATTGTGTTGGACAATGTAACGATTGGTTAGAATGTGTAGAATAGATGTTCTGCCAATTCAGTAATTTCTTTGCAAATTCTGCACGTTTTCTCCTCGGCAACTCCCATATTTTCAAATAGCAGTTAACTGTAAAAGATCTTGTTATAATTAACCTTAGGTAATCAACTAAGGTTAATAACCAGGACTTTGGGAATTGCAGAGAAGGAAACGTGCAGCTCTTGCAAAGTCACTGCTGAAATTGCAGAGGATCTATTATACATATTCGAACCAATCACATACCAGAGACTCTGAAATTTAGAAAAGGTGGCATTAACACCTGAGGTGGTCAGAAACATCATACGCTGGGGAATCCTGAGATTTATAACAAGTCTTGTTTTAGACTGGGTTAAAGAGAAGCAGTTAAGATCACAAAATATCAGGACTGGTCGCAGTGATGATAGGCAACTGAAAGGCAACCTATACAGCCACTTCCTTGATATCTACAATCTTTATCTTGTCAAATTGTTTATGAACAGTTATACAATTTGCATACTATTTCATAAATTAGGAAATATTGGGAACTAATAGGCTCAGTGGCAGACTCCAAGCAGAAGTGCGAGCCCGGGTGCCTGCGGCCCAGTTCCCCTGGGAATCGGAATTCGGGCGCTCCTGGACGGTGTGCGCACCGTGCGGCGTTAGCCAATCGACTGTGCATTCCCACAGTTAGCCGGGGGAGTCTGGAAACGGTTTTGTTTCCTATAGAGAAGGGGCGGTTGTTTACCTTGTGGCAGCCGCCCTTGAAACGACCATTCGGCCACCCGATGCCGGGTGAACAGCCAGGCCAAAGACGCCGTGATCCGCGATAGATTCGGTAGGCACCGAATCACTGCTACAGACGGAAGAGGACAGCGCAAGCGACCTCGGATCCGTAACCAGTCGGAGGCCGGATAAATCTGCATGTAGCTGGAAGTAAGGGTGCGAGTGTCTGCCCGCTGAATGAAAACCCGGTTTCTTGCGGTAAGGCGTTGGCTTCTTATGAGCGAGTGGCGTAAATAGACAGTGGACCATTTTCGTCCCAAGTCTTTTACGCTTACCTCACGGGAGAAAGAACGGTCATTATCGTTAAAACTACCTGAAGTGACGGGTTCGCCCGTTATAGTCGACATCTCCAAATGTTAGAAAATATGTCCAAAGCTTTGTTTCTTCGGTGTTCTAGTTCTCTCTGACCCTTATCACCTGCGAAGCGCTCACTCCGAAAATAATGGCGTTAACGTTTATCTCAATTACGCCGACGAAAACCAACCGCATAATGACCAATTACCGATTTTTGAAGATAACAATATCATCGATTGATTCTACGCCTCTCAACCAAAAATAATTGACAATAATGATAGAAGAAATGATGGAACAAAAGTTTGGAAAGGTAGCGCGTGCCATTCTTAACGCCAGATCAAACACTGCGCATGCCCGCGAGGCATCACCATGGAAGTGATCAAGCTAGCAAGACGGCATCGCGATCACTAACCAGACCATTTTTCACGCACCACAGCACCTCAGAGGAAATTATTATCAACATTCAGATTACCTACTATAACGGCTGCGATCGGAACTTTCCCACATTGTAGTTTCCGCAGATATAAAATACAATACAATACAATCAACTACTCCAGTAGATAGGCATTCCTACACTTGGATGCGTCACAAAATTAAATGCTTAAAATGTAATTATTAAAACCATAACTATCATAATAGTTGTCATGGCTGTAATATTATATTTAATATTACCTACTTACCAATAATCAAACTATACTAATTTCATTTAATAGTAAGGGAGAATAGTATATTAAAAGAGAAATGCAAATTCTATGTAGAATAATCAACGTAAAATTATTTGATTTTCAATCCAGCAATATGCCTTAGTATTTTTTCAAACGTAAATAGATGTATAATAAATTATATGAGAATTAGAATGTCAGTTATCATAATACCGTTATGTTTTAAATTTTACTAATTATCAACATGAAAAATAAACTCTGAATTTTCCAACTCCCTTATACCATAAATTGGGTTTCTTACCAAATTATTTATAATTATCTTTTTAAATTGGTCCTCTCCAAGGTTTTTCATTTGCTCTGGAATCTTATTATAATTGGACAAATTTTGGTGAATAAAACTGTATCGCACATTGCTAAGTCGCTGTCGGTTTATGTGGAGATTGGATTTATTCCTCGTATCGTGATGATGAAAACCACTATTCACCGGAACTTCTGCTAGGTGTCTACGAGCGTACATAATATTTTGGTAGATGTAGGACGAAAATAGAGTCATGATTCCTGATTCTACGAGCAGCGGCTTACAAGAACTTCTTGGAGAGACTTTATATAAACTGCGTACCGCTCATTTCTGGAGGAGAAAAAATCTTTTTGAATTTGTTGCCATTCCCCAAAACAGAAGGCCATACGTTATTATGGAGTGTAAATATGCAAAATAAACAGATTTAGCAGCTTCCCACATTGTAGCTTCCGCAGATATAAAATACATATACGATAGTTTATGAATAGACTAATAAAATATAACTAAGTTGTATAAAAAGTGAGGACTCTCACCCAAGGACGCGATATTTTTTAGTTACAAGATAATGAAAAACAACCCGGGATAATGCAAATAATTAATTTTAAAAAGGATAAAATTAAAACTACCCTAATCAGTAATATACTTGTGTTTGCAACTTTGCAAAGTTGCAAATACACCAAATTGATAATACCGTCTGATTTGAAAATTTGATTTGAATTCAAAATTTCCTACATAATAAACATGTTACTCTGGGGTTATTGCTAGATTTATCTAAGGAAAATGATTGTGTACTACACTAAAATCTGTTAGAGAAACGCTACAACATCGGAATCAAAGTCAACGCTGAATGATTGGCTAAAATCTTACCTTACTGAATGGGAGCAGTGCGTCGAAATTACATTCTTTAACAGCAATAAAAAGAACCCAAGAGAACCTGGTAGAACCTGTTCTTTAAAACGACTTCGATCACACCATGGCATTCCGCAGGGAAGCGTCCTCGGTTGCCTGCTGTTTATAATATATATAAATGAACTCCCTTTAGGGATACAAAAGAAAATAATCTTATTCGCCGACGACACTTCTATCTTAATAGGGGGTCCGACTAAAGATGATGTGGAAATCAGCGCAAATACAAGCTTTGAAGAAGTAACTGATTGGTTAGGCTCGAATAATTTAAGTGTAAATGCGGAAAAAACAAAATGTATGTAGTTCCATTCATTTCAAGCACAAAAATACGAATCCTACTAATATTATAAACGCGAAAGTTTGTATGTATGTATGGATGTTTGTTACTCTTTCACGCAAAAACTGCTGAATGGATTTTGATGAAACTTTACAATAATATAGCTTACACATCAGAATAACACATAGGCTATAATTTATAAAGATATATGGTTTTCTATCATCACTATCACAATTTTCCATGAACGCGGGTAAAACCGCTGGGCGCAGCTAGTTCGAAATAAATCATAACGCTCAGGTTATTAAGAAGGTGAAAAAATTGCTAGGGGTAACAATCGACTGTAATTTGAACTGGATAGCCCATGTCGAAAGTTTCTCTTCGTCATTCTTCACTCTAAGTATTCTAAAACGACCTACAGAATAAAAAAACAGCCTTTATGCATATTATGCACATATTTACGTCTGTAAGAAATATGAAATTACGCTTTCGGGTAATTCGGAAAACGCAGTGGAAATATGCATCGTACAAAAACGATGCTTACGAATTATATGTGGGATTCCGAGGACTGAAAGCTGCAAACCACTATTTAAAAAGGATTTTGTGTTAACGTTCATATTCATATACATCTGGGAAACCTGCAAATTTATAAGAAACCACGAGCAGTATTTCAACATAACCAATGTAGAACACGGCTATAATACGAGTAATAAACATGAGCTAGAAACACCCAAGCAAAATTGAACTTTATTTAAAAAAGGAATGTTATACAACTCAATAGAAAATCTATAACCACCTACCTGCAAATATTAAATAGTTAAAGGGAAAAGGATTTACCACAGCATTGAAGGAATGGCTTATCGGAAAAAGCTTTTACACGTTAAATGAGTATTTCTCATAATACAAAATTGTGGGCATGCATTTTTTTAATAATAATTTAATTATGAAGATTACGCATTTTGAATTATAAATATTTCCTTTTTATATGCGGATTTTGACTATTACTTGTTTTATTTTAATGTTTTTGGTAAATTATTTTTTTTCTACTGTAAGTGCTACTTATTTAATTCGTTCTGTATTTCAGGTTGTATCTTTTTTTAATGTTATTTCAGGCCATTCAATGAACATTTTGAATTTTAATATCGAAAGAATGTTGTTTTTTTAATGATTTAATTTTATTGTAATTAATATCATTTGCTAGATATTTTAGGTATAATAATTAATAATGCTATTAAATAATTGGTTATTACCAAATTTTGGAAATAAGTAAAACTGTCAATCTGTTGCGATAACAGGGAATTATGAGATACATAATCTACTGCATTATCACCATAAATGTAATAATGTAGACAATAACTATATTTAATTTCAATTTCAAAGCCTCCAAGCGATTTATTCTCAAGTGACAGTTTTTTTTTAATACGTTACTGATTGTATTTAGTAAGTATTGTATTTTCTTTACTGTTAATTACGGATGTATACGTTGAACAAAGGTTTATGCAATACTGTGTTTCATATTTAGTCTTATTAGTCTTTTTTTGTGTTATCCGTGATTTTTGCTCACCACTATTCTGCGATTAATCGGGGTTCTACTGTACTTGCTCTTCCCTATCTTGTTTTCTCCCAATCAACACCATTCTATTTCCACAGGGTTTTCGAACGTAAAGTTCCACGTCCTCTTGCATCGGTCAAACTCTGACAATTCATTCTTTCTTTCTGACTATTCTTTCAATTTCTATGGTGCAAGACTCTGGAACGATCTCTCAGCAGATATACGAAAGTCAAAGACTCACCTCAAAGAGTACTATTTTGAAGTAGACAAGAAGTAGATAACCGGTTCTTCCGTTTCTTCTCCTTCGTCTCCCAACTTCCTCTCCTTGGGCATTCTCAGATTTAAACATAATAGTTTGTATTATTTATACAGAAAAACTTATTTTAAATGACAGTAGCATTGTTGGGTGCAACAAGCGCATTTTTGGGTTAGGAGCAAGAAGCCATGAGCCAATAAGCTCGCCTTTTGTATTTTATGTTGTAAGTGCAAATAAAAAGTTTATTAATATTATTATCACTAATATAACAATGCTAAAGAAGATTTCATGCTTGTATCAAACTCGCATTTGCTGAACTAATGATCTAGGCCCGTTTTCAATACGCTTTTATTAGGTCGACCTGTATGTAACTAACTATGTAATGGAATCTAAGGTAACTAATTTAACCTTCTTCCAAGAATCGTAGCGTCATCAAAATTGGCAGCTGTATGTAGTTCTGATGACAATACAATAATATGGTACTGTCGAACTGATCTAATGATGGAGTCGGAAGATATGAACTGGAACTTCATGATGGAACATCGTATCATAGCAGTGTTTGAACTTGTTAGAAAAGTCTTGGAATGAACTTTGACCACGATTAGATTTCAAGGTCTGATGATGATGCTGGAAGATAGGCATTTTTTGGTTTTTACGTGCATTTATAAAAGCGTGTTTTTAGTGTTTTTTTAAACTATTAATTTATTATTACATTTTATTCATATTATTCCTTAAGTTGTTCAAAGTTCAAGGTTTGCAGAGGAATCAATTTTTAAATTAAAATGCTTGGGATATCATGTTTTAAGAAGCGATTTTCCGTGGTAATAAAATGGTATTTTTTCGAAAATTATGTAGTTAATATGGCAGACTTTAATAAATATTACTTGTGTCGCTTGCATACGAGATATCCTAACCGAAATTTGACAACGTGATTTCGGTCTAAAGCATATGTGTAAGTCTAATATTTCGTGATTTAAGTATGACCAGCGCGCCCTCTGGTGGACCTTTTTCCACCACAATCTTTTCAACTCTTGCCGTGATCGAATGATGACTGAATGCTTTCAGCTCAATCCGATGAAGCGTTCGGGCGCTATCGTGGAGGAATACACACACACACACACACACACACATAGACAGACATAAAGATACACACACACAGACTTCAGTGTGTAAATGATCCTAATCATATCGCGGGGGGGGGGGGGAGGGGGTTAAAATGTATATATCCGTCTTCATCACGTAAAACCGTTTTTGCCCGTTCTCAATACTTTGCCTCCTCGTCGGTTGGTAGGCCGGTAAGGTAAAACCAGAGATTTTTGGGTCTTTTCTGAATTTCCTAGCTATATATATTATTAAACAAACATATCTGAGAGTCGTTTGCACATTGACCTCGATAAGACAAAAATTACTGATCAAAGCAGGCCATGGCGCGGGTATTAAAATAAAAAGGAAGCAGATGCATGTATGCTCGCAACTTCTCGCTCTCGCTGTGACCACGCAACCGAATCGACCACGACCATGATTTCCTCTGACAAGCTGCGAGCAATGAACCTCACCGACAAGCCAACTTAGAGCCATTGCTCTGGAAGGACCACTACAGAAACTCGTCGATGCTGTAAATCATATTCGCCTAATGTTAAAAGTGAAATAAAAATGTTTGTCCAACAATTATCCAACTACATCCCACATCCAATAATCAACAAACACTTGAAAGAGTTGTTAAAGTTGGCGGTGAGTCACGAGCTCAAAGTATGTTTAAAGGACCTTGTTAAAGCTCAAAGTGAGCTCAGTATGAGCTCAAAGTTCGAGCTCAAAGTATGTTTAAAGGACCTTGTTTCAAGGTACCTTGTTAAATGAATACTTGTTCTTGACCACACTCACTAACTTTCAATTTTATATAAAATCGCAAAACCGACATGTCTAATAAACGCGCGTGTGACAAGTGCAAAAAAATTCTCTCCACAAAAACGGAAGAATTCCTACAGTGTAGTGAGTGTGGATTATCATATCACTTTAAGTGTGGGCCTGGCGACGAAGCCGAACTCCGTGGATTAAGAAGCCACTGGTCATGTGGAAGCTGCAGCTCAAAAGTCACTATCAGGGATGCAGCTTTTGAGGAACAAGACCTGGAACGTCTCTCAGTAAAGGAGTTACTGATTCTGTTCAATAAGCGGTCTGAACTGATATATGACCTCCAGCGCGAAATCCACGAATTAACCAAGAGCAAGGATCATTTTAAGGAGAAATACGAGTCAATCGAAGCCGAGCTCGTAATCTGTCAAGAACAGCTAGCTGGGCATGATAAAAATATAAAAGAAAATCGGGAGGAGATCGACGACCTCAAACTACGTGTCGTCCAAATGGAGCAAAAAGGACTTAACTACGAAGTGGAAATAGTTGGAGTAGCACCAGGGCTAGGAGACAACGGAACATCTACTCGAATATCCGAATCGGAGGTGATAGCCGCAATCGGAAGAAAGCTGGACTTGGACCTGGAGGACGACGTAGACACGGCATATTGGAAGCAGCATCGTAACGCGAAGAAGAAATCCAGCCTCATTGTAAGATTTCGCTCCACCAAGGGACGAAATAAATTGCTTTCAAAGAAAAAAATTACACTAACGAACCAAATATTGTCTGCCAGCAACGATCAACGCATCTACATCAACGAACATCTTTCCCACTACTTCAAAGACTTACTGTGGAAAGCGAAATCAGCAGGAAAACATACCTTTAAATACATCTGGTATAAAAACAATAAAATATATGCTAAAAAAAACGAAGACGACAAAAACATCATTCAAATAGTTAGTGAAAGTGACCTGGAGAAACTTCTATAAACAACTGCTATCTGCTGAACTTACTCTGAAATTTTGCTGCCGATATGGACTTTGATATTTTATCTACACCAACGTATCATAATAGTGAACATAATTCATTCGGAAAATGGCATGATACGCTGCCGAAGACTAATAAAAATGTATGTGTATTGCACCTCAACTTACAGAGGAGTAAATCTAACTTTGACCAGTTACTGGTGTGCCTTCATAACGACATTCACAAATTAGATATTATTTTAATTAGCGAGCCTTGGACTGATCCACAAATAGATAATCTCTACGTCTTTAATGGGTTTCACAAAATAATTTGCGCAAGAGAACGAGGTACGTGTGGAGGTTTGGTTTTATTTATAAAAAAACACATACAATTTGAGCAAAAAGACATATATGACGAAATGGAAATTATCATTTGTAACTTAAAATGGAACAAAAAAAATACTTCAATATTTGCTGTTTATCGACCTCCAAATCCAAACGATAGCACTTGCTTACAAAAAATTGAAACACAATTCTCGTCATTACCTAAGGGCGATGATATTATATTTTTTGGTGATATAAACTGGAACATACATTTAGAAAATAAACCGCACGTGTCAAAATATTTAGACATAATGGCAAATATGGTTTGCAATGCTAAAACGGTTCGTTACGAATACCTGCCGATAATATACACAGAACTCGGCTACGTGAAAAGGGGTATTTGAAATATAACAAGCAAAACAATTATTACGGCGATAGAACTCTTGAATTCATTGTTCCTAAATTATTCAATCACTTTTCAATAAAATTAGACAACTCAATCAGCAAATACTTACTAAAGAAAACATTGAAACTTATACTACTAAGCAACCTAAATAATGACTTACCCAGGCGAGCTAATTGAAATAATTTAAATATTATGTAATATAAATACTATAACAGAGAAATTAAAAACTATATTAGTGTAAATTAGCATAAATATGTAAAAGCAGTAGCATAACTGTGACAAGTAAAAATTCTATTAGACTAAATTAGAATATAGATCAAGTAGAATAATTATGGTAAACCAAGCTAATTAAGGTAAGTTAGGTTAGGTTAGGGCATAAGTATAGATATCTAGTATGAATCATTTTATTAGTGTAATCATTTGTTATTGTAATTGTAAACAAAGTAAGTATACCAGGATAATTAGTATAGGTTAGGTTAGATTAGTAAGTAGGCATATCAATTTAGTGGAAAAGCATATTTATAAGTGTATAATCAGCTAGTTATGATAGGAGATATAGGTTAGATTAGGTTAGGTTAGGAAGTCAATGCATCTACTTAACGTAGAAAGTTATAATAGGTAGTTAATAAAAGTATAATAGGTAATAGATAATATAAGTCAGATATAAACACATTATTGTTAGTTACCCACTGAAAAGGCACTAGCCTTAGTGGGGAACTGTGACATGTAATTTGTATATTTTTTTATGAATAAAGACTACTACCAAAAAAAAAAAAAAAGGACCATGGGCAAAAATATATGGGCACTGGGCCCACCTTTCCAATAACAATAAAGTATTTGCCATTGGAAAGATCTTTTTATCTAGAATAGTTATGACTACTACAACTTAACTCAATTATGAGTAAGTTGTACTAGTCATACATATTCGGATTCTTCTTACAATTCGGAATCTTCTTAAATATGGCTAATTACACTAAATATCCATAAAAGATAAAAGATAGAAAATTATGATGTACGGACACTGGGCACACCAAGTTGAACAGCTAATCTCAGTATATTAAATAAGCCAGGAAACAGAGCGGCAATGAAATCATGAGACACATTACAGAGTTCAAGCAACATATCCCAGTGTTTCTTGTCCACATACTGCTGACAGACCCGAGCATTTTTAGGAATTTATACATACATAGTTTGTACTCACACATCGTTTGTATGTATTTTATCGTTTCGGGTATTCTGCGACGGTTTTCTTTTAAACAGTTATTAAAAATACAATGCCTGGGTGTGTTATGTGCCCTTGGGGATATCAGGTAATTAGCATTATTTAATGGGATATACATCTGAAAAGGTTAATTCAGTAGTTTTAGTGATGTTCCATATAAAGAGATCTTTCCATTGGTATATGATTTACAGCTATTGGGAAAGTGGGCCCAAAATGTGCATTTTTTTGTAGCTAATATTACATTTAACGTAAAATTCCATATTCTAAACTGCAATCTTCTATAAATCCGCTCCTCTATAAACTTTCCTCTATAAATCCGCCATAGTAAGAAATTTCGGAGACTTCGGAGTCCAGACTTCACATTGGTCAAGTTGCCATCCCTTGAGTAGACGTTGCTCATAATCTCGGACTGCATATTGATAAGCATCTTCTTTTAGAATCCCACGTGAAGTGTCAAACTCAGTGATGCTACTCTCATCGGAGAGATATTAAAATTGTCTCATTTTATCCATCCCTGATCCTGGCTATCGCTTATGCATATGGACCGTGTTTGCGCGTATCGATCCAAAATATGGTCACAGACAAATCGGACATGGTGTAACGTAGCTGTTAGGTCGGTTGATTTCATTGTAAGGTTCCGAGTTCGATTCCCGGCTAAGTCACCATTTTCCGTTGGGATAAAACTAACGGAATTGCATTTCTATTCTGTCGATCGAATAAAATAACAAGATCCATCTTTACACACATGCTACGCACACATACATATAAACACTAAATAGTAGGTTTGATTATAAGAGATTGTGGTATGATATTAAACCCGCGTATTGTTAAATGTCACAATAACTAGTAGAAACAAACAAACAAAAGAGAATTCCGAGTATACAACATTCTGGCGACAGGTTTTGCTTCCACGTCCTATCTAGACTACCTTTTTCGTTCCTCTATAAATCCTGTATTTCGTCAAGTTCATTTCGTCAATTTTGTAATGAATATTATAAAAAGTAAAACTCCTAACTACCTTTTCTCCCTGATAAAATGATCTCACCGCAATGTTTTTTTGGCTTTAATACTCAGGCCTCAACATACATTCCAGTAATATATATATATATATATATATATATATATATATATATATATATATATATATATATATATATATATATATATATATATATATATATATATATATATATATATATATATATATATATATATATATATATATATATATATATATATATATATATATATATATATATATATATATATATATATATATATATATATATATAAAATTGGTTCATGAAAAGTTACTTATCTGGGGTCCTGGTGGACCAGAAACATTTTAACGATAGTTAATGTCCTCTTCAAATACTTAGGGCAGCAGCACCTGTTTCCGCAATTGATAACTTATGATGTTCTTAGTTATTGCAGCCGAATTATTGTATGCCCTTGGATGTAATAAGTATAGGAGGATGGTTTCTGTAACAGAAATGGATGTTAGATATATATATATATATATATATATATATATATATATATATATATATATATATATATATATATATGTATATATATATATATATATATATATATATATATATATATATATATATATATATATATATATATATATATATATATATATATATATATATATATATATATATATATATATATATATATATATATATATATATATAGCATAAACAAGATAAATATATAAATACACATATTATACGAACAGTTCGATGAATGTATAAAATTTTATGTCAAATTTAATCTACACTAATTCGCTTATATCAATAATTGTAGCCTTAGCTTTATCTATTTATTAATCTGGACTAGTCTAACCTATAAATAATTATCCTATCTAGAACTGCTTAGGTACATAATAGCTTAACCTAATATCTTTTTGGTTACGCATAATATACGTTTCTAAGTAGTAGATACCGACATCGACCAAGACCCGATTTCTAAAATATATTTTTTAATTCTAATCCCTTTTCATTATTTCCGTTTATATTACTTTACTTTTTAATCTCCGTTCTATTTGAATCGGTTATTTCGAAAACCCCATAAAAATCACTTTTTGTGTATTTGGGTACTACGAGTTCTAAGTCATTTCGATAACACCACAACTCCTATTCATTAATAGGAGTTGATGATTAATCATAATGAATCATATCATGAATGATGAATTATATCATGAATCATAATCAGTAATCATAATGAATTTATACAATCGACTAGCAATAGAAATTCAAATATTCCTATATATCAAATAAAACAGTCAATATTCTCGTTGCCATTTTATTAACTTTTATATAATGATTACAGAGTAGAATTCGTTAGGTTAGTTTTTCAGAAAATAAATAAATTGAAACCTAACGTATTCTACGCTGTAATCGTTATATAAAAGTTAATAAAAATGGAACAAGAACATTGACTGTTTTATATGCTGTATAGGAATATGTGAATTCATTTCGAAAACCACATAAAAAAAGAACCTTTTTAGGCATTTCTTTCAAAAACAACCTAACTGACATTTTATTTTAGGATAATATTACATTTTCGACTGTTTTTATTAATGTAAATATTTCATAAAAGTTAAAATGCATTTAATTTTTTAAAAAGTTACACAAAAAGTTGTAATATTTTAGGAAAATCAGTTTTTATCTCTCCTCTTTTTATCTAAAATCAGTCTCTTATACTTAGGTTGTTTTCAAATGACCAATTCATTTATAATTTGGTCTACCGCTGCTCTTTAATTTAGTCTATAGTAATAGTGCCTCTGGCATGGTAAGGACCATTCATTAGTTTTCGATAAATAATGGTCACTTCAACCACATTCTTACGTCATTGTATCAGTCACTCCCTATTGACAGTTTGTCGTCATTTACGCGGAAATAATG
This sequence comes from Micropterix aruncella, assembly GCA_944548615.1. Taxonomy (NCBI): domain Eukaryota; kingdom Metazoa; phylum Arthropoda; class Insecta; order Lepidoptera; family Micropterigidae; genus Micropterix; species Micropterix aruncella. Next base: position 30,780,192 of record OX155953.1, on the reverse strand, counting down.
TGACCCGTTAACATAGAAACGGCATCACGACACTCCCTCGCCGGCTACCCAGGCGTCACGGAATTAACCTTTCATACTTATCTGACATTGGCAACGCAGGCACACGCTCGTGGAAGACAATACAAGCGATTGACTTGCACGATGGTCGTTTCCGAGCTTCACCCTCTGCGCGGCTACCTAATGCATATTCAACGGTTGAATTTCAATGATGGAATGCCGAGGCAAATGAAGAAGAATTAGTCAACATTAACTTTCTCCCATCAAAACTGCTTAGAGGATTTTTTAACGAGGTGTTTTTCATCGATGAGGTAAAGAGACAAAAAGGAAGGAAGATTATTAGATCATACCATAGAGTCAAATAGTTAAATAGGCATTTATTAATCGAAGATTGTATTTACCAATGAACAGGTCACTATCTATATTGGGCCCGTCCATGTAGACCACTTTGGGAATCACTGGTGTAGAGTTTCGTCTTGTTTTGGGCGGTCCCCTACCGTAAGATACGTCTTAAAATGTTGACGATAAAACGGGAGGATAACCCGTTAGCCGGCCACTCGCAAATAACACGGTTGTTTGACATTATAAATAGAATGAAACAAATTTACCGCGAGAAGTTTCGGCGATGTTGCAACCGCCGTTGTCCAGGGAAGACTGAAGTAATATCAATCGTCATCCGTTGTTCTGCGGGTAGGCGGCAAATCTTTTGCTGTTACTACACAAATTATAACGATGGTGGAGTGGAGAATTCGGCGCTCGATTAGCACGCGCGCAAATTTTGAAAAGGTGTAAACACGGATTCTGAAAATAATACGATTCTGGGACTCTCAAGGCGACTCTCGATCTTCTAGACACCTATTAGATTTCCCATTATGTTCTACAATCGCTGCTTTTAATCCCTGCTCTGTAGTACTTCGGAGACGTCTATAAAACCAATTAAAAGTAAACATCCACCTTTCCCGTAGCTCAACGGACGCAATCAAAACTGAAATGACAAAACGTGACATAGCAAATCTAAGCATAAGTCCAAACTGTCTAAAGCGTTGTGAGATGCTTGCAAATTACCGAAGAACCGCTACAACCAATTGCCAATAATCTTATAAAATCTTATAATACCACGGCAATCGTAAATAACATTTTTTATAAAGCGAGTTTATTTATTATATAACTTACATTTAACTTACATTTTTAGTACCGATCCTGCCGGTTTTCACTTATTATACCAATGTTTGCTTTACAAGTGGTCAGGATCAATATGATGTTATGATTGCTATAGATTTTACATGCTACAATTTTTTACTTTATAGAAACAGGCCATTAGGATAATTACTAAGGAAAGTGTCTCAATCATGTAGACCGTTATTTAAGCGCATCAACATGACGTTAGCTTCTCTGTATTTACACAAATTGCTGACAATTTTCCATTCCATGAAAGATCATATCTAACAAAGGAGAGACTTACACGACTTTAACACAACACGCTTTTATAAATGCGCGTAACGACTATGTTACGATATTCCATCATGGAATGCCAGTGCCTATCTTCCGGCTTCATCATCAGACATTGAAACCTAATCGTGGTCAAAGTTCATTCCAAGACTATGACAAGTCCAAACACAGCTATGATACGATGTTCCATCATGAAGTTCCAGTTCATATCTTCCGACTCCATCATCAGATCAGTTCGACAGTACCATATTATTATATTGTCATCAGAACTACATACAGCTGCCAATTTTCATGACGCTACGATCCTTGGAAGATGGTTAAATTAGTTACTTAGATTCCATTACATAGTTAGTTACATACAGGTCGACATAATAAAAGCGTGTTAAAAATAATGTAGTCTACCGTTTACTAAAAGTAATATATACAGGTTGAATTGTTAATTAGTAGCATCCTTGAAGTGGTTGGATCAGTGCGAGCAAAAAAGCATCTTTTTATTTAAAAAAAATAGAAAAAACACTTTTTTCGAAAAGGTAGTCTTTTTGTTTGGATAATTTGAAAATGTAATTATATATTGAAAAATAGTGCACAAGGAGTTGAGCGCGTTGCGCTATCTAGCGGTATGTAAAATATCGCGAATATTGTTTATTCACGATATTTTACCTATTGATAGATGACATAGCGCGCTCAACGCTTCTCAAACTTTTATTTATCAGTCAGGTTTTTCATTTTTTTCGAAAAAAAAATTTTTTTTTTGGTTTTATCAAAGTTGTTTATTTGTTCATAATGAATCTTTTACTTCCAGGATGCCACTAATTTAAAACTCACCTGTATGTGCAAAGGCCAGAATATGAAAGAATAAAATATATAATACAGCAAGCTGCATTTTAAAATGACCTTGAGATATTTTTTGCTCAAAAAAATAAAAAGAGATGTTGTTTATTTATTTATTTATTTATTTATAGTATTACACAAGTTCGTTTGTACAGTTTACCATATCATGTTGTATATTATATATATATATATATATATATATATATATATATATATATATATATATATATATATATATATATATATATATATATATATATATATATACATATATATATATATATATATATATATATATATATATATATATATATATATATATATATATATATATATATATATATATATATATATATATATATATATATATATATATATATATATATATATATATATATATATATATATATATATATATATATATATATATATATATATATATATATATATATATATATATATATATATATATATATATATATATGAGACGTTAGCAAAAAACTGATTCTTCAGGAGATAGAGTAATGAATAAAAGTCGCCTAACTAGGCCAGGGCCTGTTCTAAGGCAGACTTTATAAAATATTGTTTAGATGTATCTAATCAAATTACTAAATAATTATTACATAAAATCAAATAATTCTGATTTAACTATTCTTCTAGCATGCAAAAGGTATTCCTTTTGCATGCTAGAAGAATATTTGAATCAGAATTATTTGATTTTATGTATCCAACATCTCTTTTTAATTTTTGGTTTTGTAATGGCCACATTGATTATTTTAATACATTGTGATTATTACTTTTAATCGTAATGATTGTTGTTAAGATTCTTTAATTAATATATATTTTTTTTACTTTTAACAATTTTTGTGTGTATTTAATGATCATTTTATTAGTATGTGAATAACATACTATTGTAAGCCTAAATGATCAATTATGCTAAATTGAATTATGTTATAAAAACACTTCTACATATATTAACCGTAACGAACATTAAATAGTTATTCCATTCTATTCTAATAATTATAAACAATGAAATCAAAATTAAATAAAAATATTAGGGAACACATATCGACCCTTTGCGGAACACTTGTCGTAAAAGCCAAAACGCTACTTTACAGGAGGGGCAAAAAACAAAAAAGTACACGTGTTTTTTATTGTATTTTTATGGTTTTTATAGTTATATTGATATATCTGTGAAATATTTTCATAAAATTTTGACTACTTTTATTTGATGTAAACCAGAAAAGAGTACGTGTTATAGTTTAGGGGTTAGTGTGGCTTTTACTACATAAAATTTCATGTTAATTGGTTATTACGACAAAAATAGTTTCATGAAATACTGAGACGTTTGTTGTAAAATACATGTATGTAATAAAAATAGCCTGCTATTTGTGTAGTAAAAGACAGGGTTCCATAGAAAAACGAGACTTTATTGTTGTAAATGAATACAATATAATTAGGTTTCTTCCAGTTAGAACGTATAATCTAGGAGCAAATGATGTAATGCACTATTTATCTCTTAGAAAAACTATTATTTTAGAATAATAAAATACAATTAACAACAAAAATAGTAACCAGTGGTGTTATAATTGAAGTAAGTTTAGCAACGTCAACTGGGGCAACTTAAAATCAAGTATGACTTTGATTGGAGCTCTGGAGTGACATCGGAGATTGAGGAGGAGATTATAGATATCTATCCACAATCTCCTCCACAACCTCCGATGCAACCTCATCTTCTTCATCTGTTTTAACTAGTGCATCACTGATTTTGCCATCATAGGGCATTTCCTGAAACTCTCTGTGGAACCATTTAGGAATTGTTCCATCCGAACACAATTTCTTCAAATCCGAATACTTAGATGCAGATATGGACAGTTTTTTGGAATACTTTGGAGCTAAGTTGAAGCTGTTTAACACTTTCTGGTACTCTATTTCATGGCTTTCGTCAATCCCTTCTATCTTTTTTCCTCTCCCTTTGCCTTTACCTTCTTCTGCACGTTTTGGAAAAGCAAAACTTTTTCGCTCAATGCTTCTTCCTTCATAGAATATTTAATTTCCATTTGATTCAAATTTTTTTTTTTTACCGTAGCTACTAGAATATCTTTGAATTTTAAGTTTTTTACTGTCTCTTTGGTAAAGGTTTTCGTCGCGAGCTCCTCCCAATCAATGAAGTCTGTGTGCTCCATACAAGTAACTGAATAAGGTCTACGCCTTTTTCTTGCACTTTCAAAATATGAAGGCCATTGTGACGGACTTCACACTATAAGTTTTTTACTTCGGCTTCAATTGTCGCATGTACATAATCGGCAGGCATCTACGTATGTCCAGGTAGCAAGTAATTGATCCGAAGCACTTGAAGATTGTTCGAGGTATGTAAAAAGTAATTAAGGACGGATAAAACGACTTTATTTTTATTTTGTCCAATGCACGAATCACAGTATAAGAGAGCGTTTTTACACCCTTTTTATCAAGTTCTTTCAAATACAAATACAAACAAGATGCAATCTCAATGCCGCCTCGTTTGCCATCACACTCACCACAGGCAAAACAGGAAACATTTTGTGTGATACTCTAGTAAACGGTGAAATTATTTACTGCGTATTTCCGGGGATAATATAAAAGCATGCTTTCCCCAAAGGGTGTATTGAGAACCTTCTGTAAGTCAAAACTACAAGTCAGAGTATCAACATCATTCAAAGTTTGATGAGCTTTGAATCGGCTATACATATGGCTTCTTTCTCTTCTAGGTGTTTCTTCCATTTTTTTTATCAGTTTCAGTCATTTCATTTCCAAAAGTCTCTGCTTTAGTACATAATGTACATTTATCCTCTCTGGGATGTGGAAGCCAAAGTCATAATCTCCATTAAAAATCTTTCGGAAGATGGTTTCACTCACAGCCTTTTGGTTGTTTAGTTTACAGTCCTCAGTCCTGAATAATTTGGACAGATTTTTCAATTCATGCTGCTGATACATACGTTTGGATTTCTTTCTGTTGTAATGTGACGGGCATGCAGGAAGTTTCTCAATAAACGTACGTACATAGATTTTATCTGATTCTAAATATTTGTTAGGAGCACTTCGCGTTCTCTTTTCTTCTTGTGACATACCTTCCTTTTAATTAGATAAAGTGTACAGCAAAAATCTCTGCGTTATGTCTAAAGTTTTCAATAAACATTTTTGGCATACCTTCCTATGATCTTCAACATCATTTATAAAATAATCGTAGGTACCTAAGATTTCGTTTGATAGAATCCGTTGTTTTACGCCTAATAGGTCCTGCATGTACAGAGCGAACTAGCCAATCACGTCGCCGTTGAACATCAAGTTTCCAGAAAAATGAAAAAATGGAGGTTCGTCTCTCGTCGCTTATTTCGTAACAACCTCGATTTACACTTCTCTGGAATACACGGATTAATCTCCGTAGATTTTTCTTCGATAATTTTCCCCTTTCTTGTTGAATATTGTTTCCCCTCATCTCTCTGTTTCTTGTTCAACTTTTTAAAATTTTGTCGTTTCTTTTTCTTGTTTATCTCAATGTTTTGCAATGGATATCGATCCCGGCAATTAAACTGCTGCACCTCCAAGCAAACGGACGATATGCCGCGAGCCGCGCTCCAGCGCAGGTGTTTACTACGTAAACAATATACTATAGGTACCTTCACCATAGCTACTAGCATTGATTTTATAGTGTAATTACACTATAAAATCAATGCTACTAGTAAAACAATCATAGCTAAGCTACGTTGTAAAACAATCATACGCGTGTTTTGGTTTTTACAACCAATGTCTGCAGAATAAATGAAAAGATTGTGTCTGATCCTAAGGTTGTAAAAGCCATTTCCAAATTTTGCCATCCTTTACGACAATTGTTATGAAAAAAAAAATAGAAATATCTTATAGAACATACGTTGTATCGGCCACGCAGTAAATATTCGGTGTTTACAGCAACTACTTTTAATTGGAGTGTTTTTACAGCATTATTTTTAAGAAATACGTGTTTAGGCTACAAAATTTTCTGTGCAGTAAAAGACATTTTTATGGGAATATGACAACTCTAAATATACAGATCGATAGAGCTCGCAAAACTGAGTAAGACTGCATCAAAAAGTGATTTTGGCCAAAATGGCTTTTACGACAAGTGTTCCGCAAAGGGTCGATATCTGGTATGGGCGTTTCTATAGCAGTATCTGTTTTCTATCTTTAAATACGCTTATTTTAACTATTCTCAAATTGATTGAAATATTTGAAGCCTTTATAGATTGACAAATATTTCCAAGGTAAGTCCTTTGACTAACATGAATATGCATTAACTAAGCCTAGAAGCCAACACACTCTTGTAAATCTACGACAATATAAACTGCTGTGTAAGCGGTTCTCTTATAATTTCAACACAAAGAACTTTCTAGACCAGAAAGTGATCCACTGATGGTCATTCCAAGTAAAGTAATGAATTACATGTTATTGTCGCATAATGACAAAGCCTAATATACATACATACATAATATGTGCAGACAGGAAGTGAGACCTGATAAAAAAGAAGTATTGTAGACCGTGTGAAATGACAATTCTGACGGAATGATAATAACCAATCTCTCAATGTGTATATAGCAACATCTGAAAACTACTCTAATCACTCAAAGTGCTGCTAAAAATATACTGTATCAATGTGTCATAATGATAACAAACAGGTAATATGATATAGCAAACCTATAGTGTATCAAATTCATATTAGTTTTTATCTGCAATGAAAATAGGTGCCGACATCTGAAAAAATCGATTGTTTTACCCCAAGACTCTCGCCAAGTAGACAAACCCCCCTCCATCTGCTACCCCCCCTCGCCCCACACGCCAATTCGTAGCATATTTGTAGTATTTTCCTTGCTATTAAAATGGCGTTTTTCCAAAAATTATGAAGAATTTTCTAAAATATGGCGGACATTAAATATTATTTGCGTCGCTTGTATAGGAGATATTCCAACAAAAAATTCACGACATGATTTCGGTCCAACAAGGCGTACCAAATATTAAGTATCTGGAATATTTCGAGATTGAAGTATGACTAGGGCGACCTCTGGTGGACCGATTTCAACCACAATTTTTGAACTCTTGCCATGACGAAATGACAACTGCTTGCCAAATTTCAGCTCAATCGGATGATGCGTTTGCGTTATCGTGGAGGATAGACTCACAGATAGACTTCAGTCTGGCAATGGTTTCCCAAAGCAAAAAATCGAAGTAGTACCATAAAATATTTAGACAGCTTTTTTGCCATATCTAATCTAACCATATATTAAACAAAGCCGCCACAAATTGATAGAGGTACAGAGAGAGATACATATCGTCGTTCAGCATGTCACATTGTCACATCCCTGTAATAGGTATGTGACAATGTGATAGGTACTTATACCGTATTCAAATGTCCCTTGAGTCCATACGAACGTCCGAATTGAGCCTTGCATATCAATGTTTGACAATGGCGCGTGGACCCAGTTTTCTTGATCCATTTCCCAAATACGGCACAAACTGATAAACTGTCCGCCAAGTGGAAGGATACCTTGACACCTTCTGAAATTATATTCACATAGGAACACACCGAGAATATTAAAAATCACAAAACGAGGCACATTCCGATTAAAAAAAATGTGACTAAAAATTTAGTAAGATAGATTTACTTAGATAAAATTAAGCATAGTTCTGTAATGTCGGTCCTCAGAAAGAAAGGTATTTCAGGGATCAAAGAACGATATATCCGGGTAGATATATAAAAACCTTTTGCAGCAGTGTCTGTACTTACTAAATATATGATCTTTACAATATTTATTTATTTATTATTTTATTTCAAAGTCATTAACTAATACTATTGTCCTTGCTACATTATACAGACGATAACAAATGGTGAAACATTAACTGAGTGATCTCTTCATAACTATACCTGTTTAACGCCGCCCAACTGGGATATACCTGTTCCAGGGCTAGCGTTTCTAAAACATTCTAAATCAAATGAGAATGATAACTAAAATAAATTACCTGATGTATAAGAGAAATCTAAATACATATGTTTTCTATATTTGCCATTCGAATTTTACTAATGACTCACTGGCCTGTATTCCGTTTCTCGCAGGTGCCTAAATTGGTCTCTAAAAAGGCGCTAAAACGACGCTTAATTTTGAAGTGACGTTTTGGTATTCCCTTTCATGGGTCCTAACTGGCGCGGGCTTATGTAAAGATCATCAGATGTTTAAATTGACGTTAAGCACTGTCGAGACCCTTTTTGGTATTCCGTTTCTACAACTGTCATGGCGGATGGGTCTTGTTCGGGGTCTTATCTAAGAACGGTCTAAAATCTATCAGTCTTCGTCTGACAGCCGTGTAACTTGTTTTTGCTTGTGATTCCGAAGACTTTACGTGTTGCAATTTTCAAAGATGTTTGCTCAGCATTGGCTTTTAAATCGAAGAAGGGATGAAGAGCGCAGATTATCGTAAGTAATCGTTTATTGATATCTATATCTTGCCCTGAAAATCCTGTGTATTTTTTTTGTAGGTTATCATAAATCGCCCTGCATATTCTTGTTTAGGCACATTCTCCTTATTAATGTTTCATTTTATTGCCATTTTATTTCAAAACAAACGAGAACGGGGATCGACACACAAACACGAAACGGCGCGGCGCGCGGCGAGCTTTCAGGCGATTGACCTGTAAAAATTGTGTGAGCTGTCAAAATTAAGACCCCGCTTTAGAACGGCTATAGACAAAACGGAAATTTTAAGATTTAAGACCGGTTCTTAATTTTGATAAAACGGAATACCAACAAAATAACGAAGGTGCTTAAGTTCTTAATTTTTAGCACCAGCTTAGTTTAAGACCGCGAGAAACGGGATATGGGCCACTGGCTGCTCATTGCCATATCAATTTTAAATTAGGTGTAGCTTGAAGCATATAGTATATATTTCGGTCTGCGGATAATTATGACTTTTGTAAGGGTCCAAGTTAAAACCCAGTAGCAGACAAAAGGCACTTCTAGGAAGACATAAGCATTATTATTCAGTCAATTGAAAAAATACATATATTCATAGCGATTCTTAAACAAATTGATAAGTTTTTTTCTAAGTTCCGTAAGTTTACCAATTCAATTTTTATGTTCAAAATTAAGTGATCAATAATGCTATAACAATTTATTTGTTTTAACAGAACATTAAAATACAATAGAATAGAATAACTTTATTGTGCTATAAAAACATAATGAATATTACACTGGCTTTATAAAAAAGACAATTTATGCACAAATGGCAGACTTATCGCTATAGCGATATCTTACAGTCAACCATTACAATTATTATCGTTATTGTATAATTATAGTGATAAAGAATAACTTTCAAGTCTCATTTAAAATATTAAATATTCGTTTTTTTTATTGAATGGTTTTTAAATTACAAAACGACATAATCGTCATACAGTCTCAAAAATTTGAACAAAAAATATGAACAAATTTATGTAAAATGACACAAGTACATTTTTTGACAAATAATATATTTAACCCAGTATTCCCTACTCTATTATAAGAATGAATACAATTTTAAACTGTTTTTATCATAAAATCTTGAATTGTTTCCAAAATCGAGGAAAAAAACTGCAATGCGATTGCAATTTTTGCAATTTTGCACAAATTGCTATTTTCAATCATCAATTTCTCGAAACTTATGACTTATGACATATCCTGGTTTCGACTTATGACATATTGCTTTTAAAGCAACGATATGAGATCATGAACAGTGATGTTCAAAATAATCTCTATAGAGATAAAAATATTTTGTTTATCTCAGAATAAAAAGGGTTGAATAATACTTTATAACGAATTTGAAATCTTTCGATGTTTATTAGGCTTTTACTTAAATTTGGCAAAATGTCATTTGTTTGATTTTTGCTGAGTTTCTTTTTTGGTCTGAAAAGCTTTGCTGAATTTTATTGTAAAACTAATGAATGTTGGCAGATCAATTTATACTATTTATCAACTTGACTTGGGATATGTTATATTAAAAATCGGAATGTGAAAACATTTTAGTCAATTTTCTATTTTTTTATCGATATTTCTCTGCGTATTCGTGATAAGATAAAGAAGATTATTTAATAAAACTTTAGGTCTTTATCTAACTATTCGAATAGAATATGCATTAAATTTGCATTTGCAATTGTATCTTTTATGTTGATTGTACCCTGACGATATGGGAGATTCGCATTGAAGGAACATCTCATTGAAGTAAAATTATTCAAACCACACAATAATTATTCTGTCCAAGTCCAAAAACTTCAAAAGCAGCCGACTTAACCTAGTATTCTTCCTCCGACGAACGTGCCGAAAATTTTCACTTATGACATGTGGACACTTCCGTTGTCTATATGTAGAGCTTGTCCTTTCGGACGACCATTAGTATCCATTCATTAATCACATCAAACGGACGATTCGACGGTTAATTATTCATTAACGACAATGTCGAATCGTAGATTAACGATCGCAATTCTCTGGGCGGTTTTATTGTCATTAGGAGTGATAAACGTGAAGTGTGAAGAAAATGTAAAAGCATTAAGAGCACCACGACAGGGTAAGCGATTAAAAATAATCAGGATTCAGGATTTCTAGCAGCTTTCATATTTTTAAACTTTTAAACTAACAAGCCTGCTATCATGCGGGATATTTAGATTGACTAGTACAGAAATCCAAAATGTTATGAGGCAACCAATAGGAGAATTATTTTCCTATTCCCTAATCCTTTATGGGATTGCTGATCTAAAACAGTACAACACTGCAAACCCTATAATATCTCTAACATATTTGCAGATGTTGGAGTGGGCCGCACTATGGGTCAACACATATTGAGAAGAATGGCTTTCGTATTCTTGCCAATAATGTTCACTTTGGGAGTGATGACCACTCTCCTGGCAGGTCTGATAGTCATATCCCTCAAAAATCTTGGAATTGGAATAGCTCTTCTGGTCGTTGGTATCAGTCAGGTAAGGTTGGTGAACTAGTTTTATCTCCAAAGGTAACTCGTCAATGTTTTAACTATATAAAGCCTAAAATAATGTTTAAAATGGGACAATCAGTATTGCTGCTTTATCTTGTATATAAATTGTTTGTTTGTTTAAAAAGCTTTATTGCACAGACAATAGAATACAATGTGGTGGGCCTATTGCTAAGTGGCATCATCTTTCGGCCATACCGCCAGGGTTATTGTGACTAAAGGTTTATGTAGGCAAATTGATTTATAAAAGGAGTCATAAATGAATACACTTACGTAATAATCATCATAAAGAATATAAAACAGTGAATAGTAAAGTATGTCAACTCGATATCGAAGGGAGTAACAGAATATAAGGACAAGCAAAGAAGACGGGAGAGGAGGTGTGTATTGATGAGTTGAGTAAATGTCTCTGTAGAGATTTTTGAAATCCGCTCAGGTTTTCAATTTGTCTTATGGGGAAAGGTACGGAATCCCAGAGTCGGGCCTACACTGCGAAAGACCTGGACATGAAAGTTGATGAATGCCAGTAATAGATAGCCAGTAATAGATTTTCCTGAGAGCGCAATAGAAAGCCATGGAATGAAAGCGGTGAGAAGGGATTATACAAATAAGTAGGCATGTTTGACTGTAGAACATGGAAGAGAAGGGCGAGTATGTGAAAATCCCGACAACGTCTTATGTGAAGCCACTCTATGTACCTGCGAAAGGTCGATATGTGATCAAACTTCTTCAGGGAATAAACAATACGAATATAAGCGTTTTGAATCCTATTTAGCGTATTGAATTAGAATTGTCTCTACATCATGTATTGGTGTGAATATGTTGAGTATGCGTTGTTTAACACAGCGAAAAGTTTTGAAACTACAAGCTACATTTCTGTCATTCATTCGCAGATCACTTTTTTCCTGTTTGTTCCATTTAATTCAGTTACTATTATGACCACTACAGCATGCTATGCTTTCTTCGCAAGTTGCAGTTTTTGTATTGAATTCACCGATGACCTGATTTATTAGCTGGCAGGAACAGTTAGAATTGGAGTACTTTTTACAAAACAACATTTCAACTTTACAATTTAGTGGTTCTGGGGTTAGTGGGAGTATGAGTAGGAGTTGTAGAGCGATCAAATGGTACTGGAATTGTGTGGTTTTTAATAATGCATCTAAGTTTGCAAAGTTTGTAAAAGTAGACGCTCACTTGTAGTCACAGTAGACGTATACAACACTTAATATTATACGTCGCTTAACTAAACGCATTCCAAAAAGTTAATCTATATTATTTATTTGAGCTTCTTAAATCACACGCCCACATTTCAGCCAAATTTTATGATGAACGTTGTAACCAACAATACCTTAATCACAAAGCATAACAGAGTATATTACCAGTAGTACATTGATTATTATTATTATTACCCCACTTCCGTACTATTTCCATCTATTTTATAAATTCAGATATATTTTTAAATCACTATAATGTGTCAGTTCTAATGTTCTTATCAGTTCTAATCAATAATGTGTCAGTAAATACCCCCCCCCCCCCCCCCCCCCCCCCAGCATTTCCTCGTTCAAGGCCAGGCTCAAGGAGCATATAATCCTAAAACCATAAACCAGCCAACCCTCCTCTTCCCCCCTCCTTTTCGCTTCCTTTTCCTTCCCTCCTCTCCTTCCTTTTCATTTTCTGTCTGTTTCTTTTTTTTGTAATCACTTTAATTTTTAGTATTCTTTTGTGTAGCCAACGTAACAAATTATATTATAAACTTAAGCTATAGGTTAGCTGATAGACGTTGCCGCAAGGCAATAAGCTCGCCTTTTTTATTTTGAAATAAAGAGTTTTTTTTTTTTTTTTAAATACTCAGTGGTATTTTAAAAATAACTCAATAAAATAGTAGGTACGGAAAGAGTGGACTAATTGTGATATAACATGCGCGCCTTAAAATTGCCAATAAAACTGCAGTCAAAAATCGTTATGGCCAAAAAGTAGAAAGTGAGGTTTCAAAAATACCTGATACTACCTCATGGTTTCCATATTGAATTATTTTGTTGCAGGTCATCGGGAGGCTTTTCGGAGGTTTCAGTTTGCCTTCCCCACCTCCGCCGTACCCTGTAGTTCACTATGCACATTCCAGGAGTGACTCAGTTGCCGGATCTCGAAATCCTGCCTTCGCATCACCTTGGCCGGAGAAAGAACGACTCAGCTCGTATGACCCTTATGCCAGGGATGATGTTTGAAAGTTTAAACCAAATCATAATTTATTTTGATATACTAATAAAGTGCTAGTTATAAAACTATATTTTACAATTACTGCAACGGTAAATCCTGTTTTTTTCAGCCCTCACTCTTTGACCAGGATTTTTTTTTTTTTTTTTTTTTGGTAGTAGTCTTTATTCATAAAAAAAGATACAAATTACATGTCACAGTTCCCCACTAAGGCTAGTGCCTTTTCAGTGGGTAACTAACAATAATGTGTTTATAATTCTGACTTATATTATCCATTACCTATTATACTTTTATTAACTATTATAACTTTTTACGTTAAGTAGATGCATTGACTTCCTAACCTAACCTAATCTAACCTATATCTCCTATCATAACTAGCTTAATATACACTTACAAATATGCTTTTCCACTAAATTAATATGCCTACTTACTAATCTAACCTAACCTATACTAATTATCCTGGTATACTTACTTTGTTTACAATTACAATAACAAATGATTACACTAATAAAATGATTCATACCAGATATCTATACTTATGCCCTAACCTAACCTAACTTATCTTAATTAGCTTGGTTTACCATAATTATTCTACTTGATGTTAATGCTAATTTAGTCTAATAGAATTTTTACTTGTTACAGTTATGCTACTGCTTTTACATATTTATGCTAATTTACACTAATATAGTTTTTAATTTCTCTATTATAGTATTTATATTACATAATATTTAAATTATTTCAATTAGCTCGCCTGGGTATGTCATTATTTAGGTTGCTTAGTAGTATAAGTTTCAATGTTTTCTTTAGTAAGTATTTGCTGATTGAGTTGTCTAATTTTATAGAAAAGTGATTGAATAATTTTGGAACAATTAGGCTAGGTCGCCTGTTCATACATTATAAGGTTCCGGGTTCGATTCCCGGATGGCTCATTATTTTCTGTAATTTTATTTCAATTCTGTCAATGAAATTCAATAACATGACACTCACATAAGCGTTACACGTACACACGTCATATGAATACTTCATATCTTACAACAAACCGCTTGAAAGATGTATAGTCGTATAATAATAAACCTGCTCATTGTCAAATTTTACAATAAATTGTAGTAACAAACAAACAAACAATATGTGAACGGACAAATTCAAGGCCTTCAATTTTAGAGATTTAGCTTCAAATTTAGTATTGTCAATTTTGTCGTCTTCATAAACTCCCGTTAATAGGTACATCCAACATTTCTCAAAAACTATCCTTTTACTAAGGACTAAGGACGATAATTATGATAATTTTAGTTTTTTAGTACATCGCATTGTTTGTTATAAGCACTATATAAAATCCAAACATCTTGCACTACTAAAAAAAATATCGTTTCAAAATGAACTTTATCCGCGTCTCTCACTACTAAATAGGGTATATACTGCATGTGGGACAAAAATTAATCAAGGTATAATGTTTATTATCATTTTCATTGAAATCCACTATTTTGCATGCATGTTTGACCCATTATCATATCCTTGCCCACGACATATATCATATTATTAGACATATAACAAATTAATGGACATATCTCATATAATAAACATATATCATAATAATGGACATATATCACTTAAATGGGCATATGTCATATTGATTATAAATAGGATAAAACGACTTTACCGCGTGAAGTTTGTAGCACCCGACGTCTTGGCGACGTTGCACGCGTTGTAGCCGCCGTTGTCTAGGTATAGACTCAATGCACTGATGCCCATTTATAAATGCACCGATGTCTACCCTAGACAACGGCGGCTGCAACGTCGCCGAAGCGTCGGGTGCTACAAACTGTACGCGGTAAATTCGTTTTATCTTATTTATATGGTCAAACAACCGCAAAAGTCTTCGATTTCATATCATATTAATGATCATACATCATATTAATGGACATATATCATATTAATGGACATACATCATATTAATGGATCTAATTAAGATTTCTAAGACATATATTAAGATTTCTAAGATATATAAGATTTTTTCAATGTGTAAGTTTAAAAATTAATTGTTTATGAGTTGTACTGTAATAATCCTGCTCGCATGGCTTGTTTACTGTGCTGGGCCGGTTCTGCTCATTGAGATCATATCCAATACACAGGTCACCCAATAAAAAACGATATTTACTGCGGCTAAGGAAACCTCTTTTCAAAACCTGCTGTATAGCCAGTTTCAATCAAAATGCACTGAGTTCTAACGGTATATATGCAACGGAAAATAGAACACACTTTATATTCCAGCCCCGTAGATACGATGCGTCTTCTAACTGGGACAAATGTAGGGTTGCCAGATGTCCGGTTTTAGACCGAACTGTCCGGTTTTCTGGGTCATTGTCCGGTTCCTAAATTGAAAAAAGGGCGTACCGGTTTATGGTTCATGCAAATAGAGTGCGGTGACAAAAACACAGATTTTAATGTTTAATCCAAATTTGTGTCCCCGAAATCTGAATAATATTCTGATTTTTCAAAAAAAAGACAATGATGTCATATGAGATTCATGGTACCCTTGGGCTTCATTGGACAAGATACTGTAAGAGGGGCTTATCTAATAAAAAGACGGCGTCCATCATTGACTGATAATATGTAATTAGCAGTACAAAGATATGGCCAAAAATGGACATTTTATGTAATTATTTGTTCGTGTTGATTTAATCTTAATTTAATATAATAACAAAGCATTCTTCCAACGGCTCTTATTATTTAATGATAGAAAATAAAATAGCAAAATTATACTAAGCGGCTTAGCACAGAGGTATATCGTAATGATTAGTAACAGCCTCTCTAAAGCGAACTTTTAAACGTAGAGACTATCATCAAACGTAGCGCTATGTATGTTTTCCGCCATTACCAACCCTCTCTACCTCCCTCCCCTCCATCCTCCCCCCCCCCCCAAACACCCCCAACTACTCCAAGCAGCCCTGGACAAATCTATACTAATATTATAAAGAAGTAAAGTTTGTAAGTTTGCATGTAGGAGGTAATCTCCGAAACTACTTGCCTGAGTTCAATTATTTTATCAAGCAATACATTTTATTGTGACAAATATTAGAATTCAAATAGAGTTGTCAACTACAACGGGCGAACCCGTCACCTCAGGAAGTTTTAAAGATTGGTCGTTCTATCTCCCGTGAAGTGAACGCAGAAGACTTGGACAAAGCAGTCCACCGTCAATATGGCGGAGCATATGGCGGAGCCTCTTACGGGCATATGGCGGAGCTTGACCGCCATATGCCCGTAAAAGGCCAACGCCTTATCCGCGTACCCAGCGGGCTAAATACCTGGCGGATAAATATATAAGTTGGATATGGGACATATACAACTTATATATTTAAGCTACATTAACAGCTTTTATGTTGTTAAAAAAAACAGAAAATGTTTACTTGAAGACATTAGCAATAATATATGACTACTTATCAATATAATGTATATTATTTCATCATCACACGTATTGAATAGAGATAAAATTAGCCATATACGTAAGTTTTTAGATGGTAAAAGATATAATTAAATTAGTAACGCGTGCAAGCACCGAGAAATATTTAGCGGCGGCGCAGCGGCGGCGCAGAGGCTGCTGGCCCAGCAAAGGTGAGCGTTTAGCGTTCAAGGTAAGCGTTCATAATTTAATATTCTCTTACGCTAGCGACGGGTACCTACATATGTCTATGAGTTGGGAGCTAATGGGCCCTTGCTGAGTTGGCCACGAAGACCCATTCTGTTTCAGGGTCGGTCACACTCACGGGTCAACACCCATCCGATGGCCTCCACGCATGGGGGGCGAGCCTGGGTAGGACACTGGGTCAACCAGTCTCCCCTGGGAACAATCCTCTGGCGCTCCTGGACGGTCTGCGCACCGAGCGGCGCAAGCCAATCGATTGTGCTCTCCGACTAACAATCGGGGGAGTCTGGGAACTGTATTGTTTCCTATAGAGCGGGGGCAGTTGTCTACCTTACGGCGACTGCTCTTGAAATGACCATTGGCCATCCGATCCCGGTTCAGAGTCGGGCAAAGGACGCCTTGGTCCGCGACAGATTCGGTGCACTCCGTTTCACCGCTTCGTAAGGGAGAGGACCGCGCAAGCGACCTCGAACTCGGAACCAATCGAGAGACCGGAGAAATCTGGTCACAATTGGAAGTGAGGGCGCGAGTATCTCGAGCCCGCCGGGTTTATTCCTGGCTCACTCGCGGTAAGGCGTTGGACTCTCACGGGTTGTGACGTAGCTGGACGTAGAATGTACTGTCCAAGTCTTCTACGTTCACTGCAGGGCGATAGAACGACTAATCGTTAAAACGTCCTGTGGTGACGGGCTCGCCCGTTGTAGTTGACACCCCAAGATATGTCTATGAGTTAGGTTGAGTGCATTTGAGGGGGACGTCTTAAATGATTGCACTATACAGCTAAATGTATCGTCTCGAAAGGCAAGTAAAAGCCACCCTACTTAAATTAAAAACTCGAATCAAAACTCTACACGAAGCAAAGCCGCGGGCAACACCTAGGTGTCTAAAAAATCTGTAAAATATATTTAGCTAGGTTATGCGCTTATGAATTTGAGAATACCTATGGAACGCAAATTTAGGGAAATTCAGCACCAAAAATGCATGAAATTGTGTTATATTCTTTTTAAAGTTTCTCTTTCCATATTGACAAGCTTCTATCGCATCTAAGACCATCGCTTAACAAGTGGAACATCGACTGCATTTGAACAGCACTTCGTAGAGGTATGTAGGCAGATAGTAGATAAAATCGCTAGGCTTCTAGGTTCTCACGCCTGCGGCACCGAAAGACAAACTACATACCTAGAATCTAGGACATTCCCTCCGCCGACGCGGAACCTTCCGCAAAATCAACTTTATCGCAATAACCTTATATGCCGAGATAGTCGAGTGACATTTCGTAAAGATTATTAGAAGCTTAAATTTGAAAGACTCGCGACATTTCGTAAGCATTATTAGAAGCTTAAAACTGGCCGAAGACGAAATAATGGTGAGCTTTGACGTCGAATATTTATTTACGAATTTGCCTATTCGGAGTGTCTTACGGTGGTGAGAGATAAACTAAGGTCTGAGGACCTCCCTATTAGCTACGCCGACATGCTTCAACATTGCCTGACATCCTGCTACTTTCTATGGAACGGCGATTATTACAAACAAATCGACGGAGTAGCAATGGGATGCCCCGTATCGCCGATAGTTAGTGACCTATATATGGAATATTTCGAGGAATTAGCCATGAAAACCTCCAAAATTAAACCCATTCTCTGGCTTCGCTACGTGGATGATACCTTCTGCATCCTGAAAGGCAACATTCAAACGGTGAAAGAATTCCTGGGTCATCTAAACTCCATACACCCAAAAATCAGTTTCACCTATGAAGTAGAGAAGGACGGCTCCTTACCATTTTTGGATGTCAAAGTGACGAGGAGAAGTGACAATACTCTCGGACATACGGTATATCGGAAGCCCACACATACGGACAGATATTTGCATGCAAGCTCACACCATCATCCCTACCATCTACGTTCAGTGCAAACGTCGCTCGTGAATCGAGCACGCGATCTATGCGACACTGTCAACATGGAGATGTTGATGGAACATGTCAATGATGTCCTTAGTAGTGATGGGCGTGATTCTCAATTTTAAATCACGCAACAATCACGTTACTGGTATTTTTTCACGCGTGATAATAACTGCTACTCGTGATTTTCGTGATTGTACTGAAATGTACTGTGAAACGTTAAGTAACAAAGTTTCGTCAATGTGATAACTGATAACAGAAACGCGCATTATATTTGCTTAATATTTATTAGTAATTAGAAGAATTAGCGTTCAGAAAGATTATCTCTCTTGCTCTTTTGGTGCTAAGCCGAGTTCGTCTTTCTGAAATAATGTTATTTTATTGCTTTAACAAATCATGAGCAAACTCATTTACACGAACGATTACGACACGAGCGATAACAGTGTCCAAATTCATGCGACAACAGTGTCCAAATTCACGTTACGTACGAAATGAACGCGCCACTCATCAGTCATCGTCCAGCCGGCGCGGGCGTTCGCCCAGAACGAACGGCAAATCACTGATCCACTGATCGCCGATCACATCAAGAATGAACGAAACCAAATGAACGGTTCAATTAGGCGCTCACCGATCATCGTTCAGTGGCGCGCCGCGCGGTCGTTCGACGGCGATCAGTGAGAGCGGCCAATCACTGATCATATAATCACGCGTGATCGGTCGCGTCGTAGCGGCGCCGAGTGATGGCAACGCGGTGCTGTTCGTAGCCGTGATTCAAATAGCATGTTCTTTCAAATTCTCGTAACGCGTTCTTCGTGATTGCAAATATCACACGTTATTGTTATTGCTATTCGTGATCACACCCATCACTAGTCCTTAGGAAAATAGGATACGGAAAATATCACGAGACACGCACACGATCTAATACGGACGAAACTCAAAAACCGAGGAGATCAAGAGCATTCTTACCATACGTCAAGGGCGTGACTGATCGAATAAGTAAGATGCTAAACAGATTCGATATAAAAACGATCTTCAAACCGACCCAAAATATAGCTCGATTTTTGAGGCCTG
The DNA here is from genome assembly GCA_944548615.1 of Micropterix aruncella. NCBI lineage: Eukaryota > Metazoa > Arthropoda > Insecta > Lepidoptera > Micropterigidae > Micropterix > Micropterix aruncella. The sequence continues at coordinate 30,760,072 of OX155953.1, read as the reverse complement.
TAAAGGATGTAATACCACTGCAAACCCCGGGTGTGTATAAAGTCGAATGCAGCTGCGGTCTAGCCTACGTTGGACAAACGAAACGGCCCATAGTCACGCGACTGACAGAACACATCAAAGCTGTTAAAAACGTTCAGCGAGAAAAATCGGCGATCTGCGAACATATATTGGATAGCGGAAGTAACCATTGGATGCAGTTTCAAAATCCCATTGTTCTATCCAAGGAACAATTCTACTTTCCTCGCATGATCCGGGAAGCCATTGAAATAAGAAGAACTCCGAACTTCAATAGAGATGACGGCTACAAACTCTCTTCTACGTGGAACCCTCTTCTTAAAATGTTCCCGCCGCCGAACGCCGAACGCAAAGACGTAAAACAGGATACAGTGAGTGTTGTGTGCAAGACGGATTTTAAAAATTCCCGCGCTCCGAGCCCGGCCCCCCACCACCGTTATAACCTACGCAGTGGCGGCAGCGGTTTGCGGCCTACCCGCAAAACAACGGACTGACAGCTCTTCAGTCTACCCTAGACAACGGCGGCTGCAACGTCACCGAAACGTCGGGTCCTACAAATTTCACGCGGTAAATTCGTTTTCTATCCTATTTATAATGTCAAACAACCGCGATAGTCTTCGATTTTATATTATGGTTCTTTGGTTATAGCAGTGTTTATGACTATCAATATACCATTACATCCGATTTAGATCACGGCAGAGAAAGACAACGTTTATTACTGTCATAAACAACCATTATTAATTTGATAGCAGTCATGTAATGATTCAATGTAATGATTTACTCTTACATACCCACTAAGCTGATAAACATATATCTTCTAATTAGAATCAATTTAAGATTATTATAGTGAGATAGAATATTTTCGTAGAGCGGATCATTTGACTGAAAAATATAGGATAACTATAGGATTAGGTAGTGAATTTGAAATATAGGTTAGTGACTCTTATAGGAATAGTGACTCTTAAGAGCATCTACCAACTATCGAAAGTCTGTCAGTCATCTTAAGCGGTATTCTGCCGGTGCTGTTATGCACATTATAGCGACAGGAAGCGAAATTTTAAAATTCCTACGTGCACACCACACTCACTGTATCTCGTTTCACGTCTTTGCCTATTTTCAGAAGATATTCCGCGTAGATAGTTTGAGGCCTACGAGTCTCCATTGCATTAAAGCTAGAGTTCTTCTTATGTCTATAGCTTGGATAGTTCCTTTAGGGAGTTAATGGGCCCTTGCTGAGTTGGCCACGAAGACCCATTCTGTTCAGGGTTGGTCACACTCACAGGTCAACACCTCTCCGACGGCCTCCACGTATGAAGTGCGAGCCTGGGTAGGACTCTGGCCTTATGGTTAGTTTCCCCTGGGAATCAACCTTCTGGCGCTCCTGGACGGTCTGGCACCGTGCGGCATAAGCCAATCGATTGCGCACTCTGACTAACAGTTAAGAGTTTCAAGGAGATAGGTGAGGGCAGCAAACCCCGCCCACCGCCCGGGCAGTTATAACGACGAGGGTCGTCTTGTCTGCCCGGGATGTCGTGCTACGACAACCCTGCGCGTACCAGAAGGGTAAAACGCGCAGGGGGTGAAATAGGGTAAACCACCCCCCCCCCCGTACCGCCCCGAGAACCCATTTATTTATAATAAAATGTATTTACAAAAGAAAAATTTACAAAAATATTACTAAATTTACCATATTCACAAAAGGAAAAAAAACAACAAATATCATAAATTTAGGGCCGGTAAGCGGGGTAGAGGACGCTCCAGGATGATGGTGGAGGCGCACGGTCCGTGGGCAGGTCTCGGAGCAGCCACGGGGGGGGAGGAATCCCTGGATCCTGCAAAGAACGAAACGCCCCTCGGGGCGGTAAAGAGACGGACACTGACTAACAGTCGGGGGAGTCTGGAAGCAGTACTGTTTCCTATAGAGCGGGGGTGGTTGCGGACCTTACGGCGACTGCTCTTGAAATGACCATCGCCTACCCGATCCTGGGTAGGCGATAGATTCGGTATACACCGTTTCGCCGCTTCGTAAGGGAGAGGACCGCGCAAGCGACCTCGAACTCGTAACCAATCGAGAGACTCTAGTAATCTGGTCACAATTGGAAGTAATGGCGTGAGTGTAAGCCCGCTGGGTAACACTCCTGGCTATCTCGCGGTTAAGGCGTTGGCCTCGTACGGGTTTGTGGCGGAGCTAGACGGTGGACTGTTTTGTCCAAGTCTTCTGCGCTCACTCCAGGGCGATAGAACGACTAATCGTCAAAACTTCCTGAGGTGACGGGCTCGCCCGCTGTAGTCGACAACCCTAGTTGTTCCTTGGATAGCATAATGGGATTCTGAAAACTGCACCCAGTGGTCGCTTGCCGTTTTAATCCTTGAGGGTTTGTAACCCCTTGATATATTGTCCTGTGGCTATGGGCCACTTCGTTTGTCCAAAATAAGCTAAACAACAGCTAAATTCTATTGTATACACATCTGGGGTTTTCAGTGGTATTACATGCTTTACAGGCCTCAGAGATTGACCTATATTTTGGGTCGCTTTAAGGATTCTGAAGATTTTCGTCGTAAACATCGAAACGTCGGGTGACACCAAATTCACATGGTAAAATCCGATTTTAATTATTTTATAAGGTTCGATTGGAGAGCATTAAAATATTCGGGTGAAAAGAAATATTAAATCAAGAATCACCCAAAGGAAAATAGGATCAAGAGATTGAGACATGTTTTTGTAAATTATAAATAAATATTACTTATTTTATCATTTCAATTTTTATTTTGTGTAGTAGCCAACGCAAAACTCGTAATATACATTTTATTAATAAATTAGCTGATAGACATTGCCGCAAGGCAATAAGCACGCCTTTTTATTTAAAATAAAGTTTTATTATTATTATTATTATAAAGTTCAATATTTTATTATTATTAAAATAACTACACATGTAATTTAATTTTGTAATTATTCCGGTCACAATACAAAATTATAATACATAATTGTAATACAAAATTTTGTATAGCAAAATACAAAATATACATCCCGAAAATAAATACTGGGAACTATTCATTTAAAGTGGCCACGCACAAGCTATGCATAAAAAATCGGCTGTGTCACCCCAAGACTTTCACGGCAAGCAGACATGACCCCCCCCCCTTCTTTCCCCCCTAATCCCTATTGTCAAATCTCTAATGTCAAATATCTAAGTCCAATATTTCGAGATTGAAGTGTAACTACCGCGCCTTCTGGTGGGCCGATTTCAACCACCACAGGGTGTGCTTTTCATCTTTTGCCATGACCACATTACGCCTGCATCCTAAATTTCAGTTCAATCGGATAAAGCGTTTGGGCACTATCGTGGAGGAATACACAATCATACGCACACACGCACATGCACACAGACACACAGCAGACAGCCAGACTTCAGAATGGTCTAAATCCGGGGGGGGGGGGGGGGTTCAAAATGGATATGTCCGTCTTCGTCTCAAAAAAAATGACGCTTTCCCAAGCCGTTGGTAAATTGCTGTAAGTTAACGCTGACTGCTAAGTAATTTAGAGTGACGTGAGTTTTGCCACACTCTAGCAACAAGTCTGTTTACAGCTGTTAGTTAGGTTAGTCGACCTCAAGTGTGCTCTTCGATTTTTTTCGAAAACTCCACCGTAAACAGGTTGCTAAAGACGCTATCGAAGCAATTCGTATCCTACATTTCGGAACATATCGTAACAAGTAACAAACTAGGGTTTATGCGTTTGACATCCAAAACAGCCACTATCCTTGGAATGGCGATTCGACAGCGAACCGAATTCAAAAGTCGCTAGAAATTCAAAGTCATGTTGATTATTTTATTTGACTATCGGAGTGTTCTTAAACAGTCAATAAACAGTATTTTCTGGACGGTATGAGGCAACTGTGAGAAAAGAGCGGGTTTGTGGAAAAACAATTCTTGGTCATCACGATAATGTGTCATCCAACAAACGACACTAGCATATGAAATTTTGATTAAAACCTTAATGAATGCTTTTGACTCATATTTTATTGTAAATTAATTTTGTTTTTACACGACTGCCCAACAAAAAGGAGTTTATTGAGTCCAGGGTTCATGTAAGTATGTTTTCCGTTTCTTTATTCCACTATAACTTCTGAACGCTTAAACCGATTTAAAATTGTGTGGTATCGTTAGAATCGTAGGGTCTAAATATTTACTCAATTGTTGTCTAAATGTCCAAATGTCAATAAATTAAGATAAATATATCGTTTTTAGTATCAAGTTCAATCTTAATTAAGTACATTCATTGAATATAAAAATAAAAAGGTTTTTTTTAACTTTAATTAGGCTAATTGTTACGTAAGTTGTTTTACTTATTTCAATTATTTACTCTGACCCGCCTAGATACGGGACATTTAAGTCCTAGTTACTGAGCATTAGCTGCATTTTGGTGTTCAATTTCTCCGAGTTACTTATAACATTGATAACAATGGGGTTTAAATGTACAAACAAATAAATGAATAAAGTATTAAATCTAAAAAAAAAAAAAAAAAAGGTCTGATTGAGTACATTAAAAAAAATATGTATGAAAAACAAATTAAAATTAAAAAAATATGTATATATTCAAAATTATATATATGTATGTAGGTACATATAAAAATAGACACTGCACTGCGATGCCGCACTCAAAAATCCGGACCAATGGGTCTGGCTCATGTGAAGCCCCGCTAAAGGGCAATTGCCCAGCGGAAGACGTCACGGTCCTTAGATAAGACCCGCCGACTTACTGAATAAATGCGCAATCGTCTATAAGCACTGGATGTTTATCGAGATAACACGCGTCAACTAGGCTGTACCCGAGCGTCCGTGAATTTAATTTGATTCATTGAATATTGTTTCAACAAAACACTTTATTCTCTTTATAAACTTGCTTTTCAGAGTAAACAAAATGTTTTTAATAATTCTTAATACAATAGTTTACTTTTTGTTATAACCGCCGTGTTTTTTTATATTTTTTTTAATATTTAATTTTGTTATCTTAGTGAAGGTATGAATAACTTTGCACCAATGTGAAATGACCTATTTTACAGTCTGTAACTTTTTAAAATTAATAAACTATGACTATGACTATTTTAAATGTGAAAATTTTGATGACTATCCCAATTATTTGTATTTTATTGGATAATTCTAGATATTTATTTGACAGAGCAGTAGAACCTGTATAATTTTTGTATAATAAGACCTGCACCTGTATAATTTTCAAAGAAACTCTCGCTTGCCGCTGCGATTTAGCGTAATACGATGAATAAAATGATTTGCGATGCGCGTGGGACCGGATGGCGGATAGCCAATGTGCAAGTTCTCGTAAGTAATTTAAGTACGTGCATGTACGAGTCAAATAGCCGCTTTACCCAGTTCTCAATCTACTTGCTCGCAAAGCAGGAAGTGCCTCGAATGATAACCATTGTAAACAGATAGGCACTCGTGAGACACGAAATACTCGAGTTTTCGGTATCCAAGGTAACACCTGGTATCCCCAAAGGTCCCAACTAAGTAGCCCTGTTATTTTAAATCTTCATAAATGGTCTATCCAGTAGAATAAAATGTAATTTCCTAATGTAAGGGAATATTAAAATGTATAACTAATTCTAAATGTATACTGCCATGAAATACGATATAACCTTAATTATTTGTGTTCAAAATATATAATACCTCTCAACATAGGTAAATGCGCAAATGATGTCTCTTTATAGGAGCAATGAGTACACAATAAATGTTAGAGCTGTTCAAGTCAAAACGAGTAGACACAATAAATAGTCACAACCTAAGCGGTGTATCTAGCGTTCGTGCTCTTAGTAATTACGTTAATTTTAGAACTAAATTTCAAAATACAAACTAAAAATGTAGCCGAGATGCTTTCTCGGATATTGGTATCAATGTTGCCAGATGGGTTTGAAATAAAAACCTGGCAGTGTTTGAATTGACTGGGAGTGTTTAGGGGGAGAGGGGTAGACTATGAAGAAAAACCTTAATGTATACCTAAATGTTTCACAATCATCTGTTGTCACACATCTGACAGTCTCTACATTTAAGTTTGCTATAGAGACGTCGCGGCTGATAAAAAGCAGTCATTGGACCATACTGCCGTCGCAAATGAAAACACAGTAACTTGAAGAAAAACGTTTTGACGAAAACGCGGTTAAAGTTCAGTTGTCAAATATTTGTTTTCATGAACAAAGTAATCAATATAGATTATTTCTTTTATACTTTAATATTAAAAAATAGTTAGAATTTCAATTCTGCATAAAAATATATATTAAATTATAATTGTTTAATTAATTAAATTAGATATTGTGTTTTAAATTAGGAAAATAATTTGATAAATTTAATATTTTTAAGCTATAACACCGTAACTGAGTGGTTACTGTGTTATAGATAAATTTTACCCATTACTGTATTCTAACCATGTATAATAAATAGTTGTTTTTTAAATAAATAAAAAACTGCAGACACCATAAACACAGTAATTGAGATACTGTGATTAATTCATGTATTAATAAATTAACTTTTAACAACATTTTACCTAAAACCACAGTATCTGAAGAAGCCGTGTTGTAACCAAATAAAAATATTTCTTAAATGCTTATAGGTAAATCAAGTAAATAATCAAAGTAAAGTAATAGGTTACTGTATTTTAACTTAAAAAAATATACATACTGTGTTTTTTATTTAAAATATTTTGATTTTTTAATAAATACATACGGTTACGACGGCAGCATACCTCTGTGATCACCCGCGTACTATATTTTTGGAAAGAATTCTTTGTTATGGTATGCAATTCAGATTAAATCAACAACAGAAAAAAAATATAAAATGTCCATTTTTGGCCATATGTGTGTGCTGCTAATCACCAATCAATGACGGGCACAGGCTAATTTCAACCCAAATTTGAGAATCACTGGGATTTTTTAAAATTTCCTCAACATGATCCTGCATTATATAATCCAATAGTGCGCTATCATCTCAAAAGACAATGGGTAATTTCTTACCCACTAGCGAAGTTTGTTGTAACACTATGTGACATATACCAAACGAAAGCTTATTATAAGTGTAACATTTCATCATATATTAGCTAAGCTGAAATACGTGACTGAAAAATTGAAATTGCAAAAAAAAAACAATAATTACACTTTTTTAATAAAATACCTTCGTTTTATTTAAACCATGCAGTTGTCTATATTATATAAATAGAAACAATTTATAGAAAATAAATTTACAAACTATAAACTTATATCAATAACAACTATTAATAGCAATTTAATGTTTTTTTTTATGATTATGTTAAGGCTAACAATTTTACATTATCAATTTCACTTTTATATTATCTGTATATTTAATTGTATATTTGTATATTTATATTTGTATAACTGTATATTTAATTATCCAGCTTGTAAGAATTTCTTTATTCTACATTACTACATTTTCTATATTTTACATTACTTAGTTTTTTTATATTGGTTAATAATATATTTAAAACAATTTAAATGTCCGCCTTAGAACAGGCTATTCCCTAGTAGGCGACATTAAAATAGGATCACTGATAACAGTTTCTGGCATATGTTATCCGTTTTTTGCTACTGGATTCTCGGCTATGATATTATAATTGTATATGTTAATTTACTGTAGATTGTAACTACCAAATTAGAAAAATAAAAAAATAAAAAAATAAGAGCGAGTGAGTATTTTATTTTATCCGAAACTAAAGCGGTAAATAAGTTCTTGTTTTTAAAATAACCCTTTTCAAAAATTGGTATATTCCGCTCTATAATTAGAAATTCCATATTAGAAATTTTCGCTCCATAATTAGAAATTCCATATTAGAAATTTTCGCTCCGTATGGAGTGGAAATTTCTTGACATCAGTTCCATTTTCTCCATTCACACGTCAATTTCCGTCATTGTTTATACTGTGTTTATTTTCTTCTGTTAACGGATTTATGTGAATTAACCACTAGTGGCAGTATGATTTGCAGATCTGAAGTTACGGTATGTTTTGCAGTACTAATTTATTTCGAATTTGTAGACTCCCGATCATTTCGGTGTTCCCTAGTAGTCTTATTCGGCTAATTATCATGATGTTTTTCTACAGAATCGCCGGATTTCCAGAATCATTATTTAGTAGGAAAGTTTGGCTGTATTTATTTATTTATTTATTTCCCAAAATTTAATTAACCTTACAGATGATTCCAAATCGTTAATTATTTTTCTAGGCTATTATTCTAGATTATAACTATTATTCTACTATAGACTATTAATATAATTCTACTGTTAATAATATTATTATTACTCTACTCCATTACTATTACTATCATTATTATTCTAATATATAAATCATTATTCTAGACTATAGCAAACGAGACGGAGACATCCGTTAGATCGTAATATTAAACGATTATATTTACATATGTATATCTAATGTTTATCTAACCTTTTTTATTATACTAGTTACTCCTTTTTAACAATTTTAATACTACATATTTATCTAATTATTTGATTGCTAAGAAATGCCATTACCATACTTTTCAGTTGTGCTAAGTTCACCGTCCAAATATCCAATTCTGGCTCAGTCGAACATAGTGCATTTAGGGTACGAAGCGTCCGCACTGTGAAGCAGTGCGGACGATAGAAAGAGCTGGATGATAGAAAGAGTATTATCTCTTTCTATCATCCAGCTCTTTCTATCGGTGATAGAAAGAGCTGGATGATCGGTTCTAACTTCTAGGTTCCTTCTCATGTAGCTCAATCTTGAAGATTTGCGACACCGTTGGGGGGATACTTTCTAGGACCACTTTGAAGGCCACCGCTTCTGATTCTTCATTCTTCTGATTCTTCATTCTGATACCTGCATTCTTCGTATTACATTTTGAGTCTAGAAACATCGTGCGAGCTAATTATCGCAGGACGGGCGTTGCGAGCTAATCAGCTTGGCCGGCACTATCATTTGCAACTGATTTACGAATGGCCCACGCAATAGATCGCCAGGGCTTGTCAAATGCACTTTTTCGCGCGCTTTTCAGCGAGCATTCCGTCGCGGGAGGTGATTGATAACACGCGTCGATTTTTTCCCGTTTCGAAATCGAAATACCGCGACCGTCGTCGCACAGAGGGTCCGACCTGGGAACTCTGATGATAGTTATGTCTAGGTTGGTCGATATGTTAACGGTACTGCGTAAAATTTTAACCGACAATCGACAGTGTTAGTAGGAACCGTCCTACTACCATTTTAGAGGATATTGAATCCAACTTCCTGGTGACGCCCGCGGGTTAATGGGCCCTTGCTGAGTTGGCCACGAGGACCCATTCTGTTCAGGGTTGGTCATACTCACGGGTCAACACCTATCCGACGGCCTCCACGCATGAAGTGCGAGCCTGGGTAGGACTCTGGCCCTATGGTTAGTTTCCTCTTGGAATCAACCTTCTGGCGCTCATGGACGGTCTGCGCACCGTGCGGCGTAAGCCAATCGATTGCGCACTCTTCTCTTACTAACAGTCGGGGGAGTCTGGAAGTAGTACTGTAGAGCGGGGGTGGTTGCGGACCTTACGGCGACTGCTCTTGAAACGACCATCGGCTACCCGATCCTGGGTGAACAGCCGGGCAAAGGATGCCGTGGTCCGCGATAGATTCGGTGTACACCGTTTCACCGCTTCGTAAGGGAGAGGACCGCCCAAGCGACCTCGAACTCGTAACCAATCGAGAGACTGGAGTAATCTGGTCGCAATTGGAAGTAAGGGCGTGAGTGTAAGCCCGCTGGGTAACACTCCTGGCTATCTCGCGGTTAAGACGTTGGCCTCTTACGGGCTTGTGGCGGAGCTAGACAGTGGACTGTTTTTGTCCTAAGTCTTCTGCGCTCACTGGGAGATAGAACGACTAATCGTTAAAACTTCCCGCGGTGACGGGCTCGCCCGCTGTAGTCGACAACTCTAGTTGGTCAGACGCCCCCCTCTGACCAGGAAGTTAGAAGCAATAGGAGCAGGAGCCTGAAGTCCATGAATTATGAGGCCCAAGTCGCGAACACTGTACTTATCCACCCGGCCCAATTTTCCCTAAATCTCTGGTTTGTTACACGTTATCCTAATACGTTATCGTAATATAATACAGGAACCTAACTTATACATTATTTGCTAACTGCCAAAAAGATCGCCTGCTTAAAAAAATATACATAGGGAACAATAAAAGCGTATCTATTGATAAATATTTTATGGTAACACCATTGATTATACAGAGTACTAGATTGCTTAATGCTGTACTACGTTTTGGCAACTGGGATTTTACTACGAAACGCAAAGTGTAGTAGATGACACTCATAGTTCGAAACATTGAATAATCTTCTCTCATGTTCAGTAGCGCATTAAATGACGTTCAAAACACACATGTACCTTTCGCAAAAATAAAATTATATTCAAAATGTATTTTTTAATCATAATTCTTATTTTTTAATATTATTTAAATAATGCCATTTTTTATTTGGTATGTACCTATACAGGTTTCAACACTCATATATACGTGATTTAATGTTACAACAGATTAATAGATGGCATTCCAATCTCTTCGTATTATTTCTTGTATGTAATCAGCCTTTATAAAAAAGCTAAAGGTGACACTTATAATTTAATGTTATTATAATTATTATTGGTTAAATTATTGGGTTTTTATAAAATCAATCAGTATTTTAAAAAAAATCATTCATCATCAATTCCTTTATAAATGGCTAAACAAATTGTTATTATTTTCGCCGGACAATGATATCAGCGCCACCTGCATGTCGCCGGCGCAGAGGATTTGAGAAATCGTACTATAGCATTAAGCAATCTAATATCCTGTATAATCAATTGTAACACTGTTGTTGTTGATAGATAACATTTTTTTGATTTGAAACAATCTTTGATTTTGACATTGTTTTGAATATTACCTTTCGACCTAAACACAGGGGTCATAATGGCCCAACTGCGCTGGGCACACTTTTGGGAGCTATTGGGCCCTGTTGCAGTTCGGCCACTAAAACCTGTGTGTATAAATGTCGGCCAAACTCACGGGTCAACACCCATCCGGTAGCCTCCACGCAGAAGTGTGAGCCCAGGTAGGACTTCGGCCTGCGGGTCAGTTTACCCTAGTAATTAATCTTCGGGCGCTCCTGGACGGTTTGCGCACCGTGCGGAATCAGTCAATCGATTGTGCATTCCGACTTATAGCCGAGGTAATCTGGACACAGCATTGTTTCCAATAGAGCGGGGGTATTTGTTAACTTTACGGCAACTGCTTTTGAAACGACCGTCGACTGCCGTCGACCGCGATAGATTCGGTAGACACCGTATCACCGCTACGCAAGGGAGAGGACCGCGCAAACGACATCGAACAGACCGGAGACCGGAGAGACCGACACAGCCGGGAGACCGGAGTAATCTGGTTGCAACTGGAAGTAAGCGCGCGAGTGTCGGCCCGCTGTGAGATTAACCTGGTTATCTCGCGGTAAGTAGTTGGCTTCTTACGGCGAGTGGCGTAACTAGACAGTGGATTGCTTTCGTCTCAAGTCTTCGACGCTCACCTCACGGGAGACAGAACGATCTAATATCCATAAAACTTCCTGAGGTGACGGGTTCACCCGTTGTTGTTGACAGCTCCAGTTGCACTGGGCACATTAGCTCCTATAACAGCCATTTATTGGCGCTGGTTAAACCACTGTGCGCCGGGGCGAAATGTTGAGAGCTTCTGTATAATATGCTAGCGGATCGGCGCGCGGCGAACACTCAGCTGGGAAAAGTGAGTTAAGCAGAAGCCACTGCAGCAGTCGCGAGCCGCTGACCATTCGGTGCGCCGCGCTGTACGGTGCACACCTATTCGCGGACAACACCAAACGATGCGCAGCAGATAAACAATGCACGACAAATTGGCTACCACCGTCCTGCTGGCGCTCGGCTGCCTGGCGAGCGCCAAACACATGGTGCGCAACGACCGACATCCTGACACGCAGGTCGTCAGCGGCCCGCGCCTGGACGCTACGAGGTACCAACTCCACGATGGACTCTACTTCGACATACCCGGACAGCACTCGAATGGGAGCCTTCTCTCCATACATTTGGATCCGCAGCTGGCGCGAAAAAAAGGATCAGGTTAGTGAGTGAACTAAATCAAGTGTATTCCAATTTATTGCAAACAAGGAACCCAAAGATCGAAATTGAGACATGCTTCTAAACTTAAATCTCTGAAACTAAGACATACTACATTACATTTTCATCGTGTCCAATTGAACGCTAAAAACTGCTCTTTGAGCAGGTAGGTAGTAAGTCTCGTTACTACTCTTTCCATAACATACATAGGTAGTCAATAATTTAACTACTGGATTATCAAAATATAGATATAAATAAATATAAATAATTAAAATAGAAGCCTAAAATTAAAATAGTTAATAACTCGTATAGACACGTAGTAAAAGTTATTTATCGTAATATTCAAGTCGTCAGTAAAATACTAAATAATCAAATATAGCTACGCCATGCATTTTAAAACTAAAAGTAATAATATAAGACCGAATAAAAGAACCAAACAATAAGGGTGTATTATTTTAAGCCATTTAAATGGGCAAAATATTTGAAAATCCATGACCCTGAAATTCGGCCATATCATAGAAAGGGTGGTCTATCAGCATCTCCTTTGTATGTTTTTAAAGTTACGTCATCCAGCTGTTTAACAGTGGGAGTAGATTATAGAATCTAATGCTAAGGTATAAGTAGCTTTTATATACTTTTGCCAGTCGTTTTCGGGGTACCCATAAAAGGGACCTTTGGTGCGAGTGAATGTTTGCATTAATTGCAGTTTCTGCGAGGTGCTGTCTAGTATACATTAAACAATTATGTTTACTTCTTGGTGCTTACCAAATTTATATTTAAACGTGTTTAGTATTCTCCTATAAGCCTACATGTCGAAAGCTTCAAGTTTACTCAGCAGGATGTAAGAGTCTAGCTTTCCATCCCATGCAATATTGAGAATATGATTTGATAACAGCTTAGAAGTCTGGTCACCAGGTTCAGATTAATGTTTCCTTTGCAAAATACATATGCAGACTGTTTCCTATTTGAATTAAGTATTCGATAAGTCGATCATGAGTCATGACACTATGAGAAACAAGTAAATATACTAAAAAGATTAAAAAACTCGACTGCCGTACCGAAAGTGAACTATTGTATTTATATTTATTTTTATTACGGTTTTTTATACAATATTTGTGGTTTATGTATTTATCCATATAGATACATGTATATTTCCGAAATCAGATATTTCATTTGACACTGAACACAATATATTCATGTTAATTTATTGACATTGGACATTTAGACAACTACTTACTCACTTATTTGAACAGTTACGGTACCCTACGACACTCAGGATGACATAACGATTCTAACAATACCTCACACTTCTAAGTTGGTTCAAGCGTTTAGAAGTTATGGTGGAATAAAGAAACGAAAAACATACATATATGAACCCTGAACATATTACACTCCTTTTTTGTTGGGCAATCGTGTATAAATAAATAGGTTAGTTAATCGCCAGTATTCGCTTTCCTTTTCCGCTTTTCTTTTCCTTTTCTCTTGCCTTGCTTGCGTGATTTTTAAATCATTATTACACACAGGCTGCCGCACATCTAAGGCGTATGAGAGTTTTACATGGATTGACCATTTATTGATAATATTGTCGCTCTATATCTGAGGCCTCGTATACGACAACAAGTAAAATTTTTAGGACATGGAAAAAACTGAATAACTTCCTGAATAATTCACGAAATGTTCCTTTTTTTCGTGTAAATTTGAAAAATATATTATTTTACCGTACCAACAATTAAAACTTTTAAAGAGTTGTTTGCGAGGAATCATTACGTAATAGGTATAATTACACGGATAAAATCTGCAAGAGATGCCACTGCAATGAGAATTACAAAAAAACTAAACAATTCGAGCAAAATAACCCTCGGGATACTCGTATGGACAGAACAACCCGGAGCGTTATTTTATAACAATAACAATAAAACACTCCAATTCGACTTCTTGGCCCGTACGAGGTCTATAGATAGATGATATAATATATGTTCTTGTTTGTGGCCTCAAATTAAAAATATCACCAAACGCTTGCTTTTCGGACGATTACAAACGGGTATAACCCCCCCATTTTCTGCGTTTGATAGGAAGTCAGCTTTCGTTATAAGTTTATTTCTTCTTCTGGTGCCATGCTCTCTGCCAAATGTAGTGGGGGACTCCTGGAACCTTTCTCATAGATAACGAAGACATGATGTTGTTCTTCGTCCGGGACCTTTGGTGCCGGCAATTTTGCTGTTAATCATAAGATGGGTATAGTGTATATACACTATACCTATATATACACTGTATAGGATGCCGCAAGACATGAGCAGAATAATCAAATTTCCGGATCTTTATTGTCCTCGAAATATCTGTGTTCTTTTACTCGAAAGCATTAGAACATCATAATTCCCGACTGTCAATTCAACTTATACGGAATATTCTTCTATACACCTACATTTAGAAAGCTTCAAGCTTACTCAGGAGGATATCTGTAAGCTCCCAGCTTTTCATTCCATGCAATATTGAGAATCTGGTAGCATCTTAGAAGTCTGATCACCAGGTTTCGATTGATGTTTACTTAGCAAAACACCATTTTCGTTTTCGATTTTGATCTCTGCTCATTTCCCAGTTAAATGATGTTATCCATTCGAATTCCGTCATCTCTACGGTTAGCTTTCGGAACTTTATTCAATATCACGTACTTCGCCTTTGTGATTTATAAGATCAACCCATATTCGTCACATACTCCTGTAACATTATCGACGAGGAGCTGGAGTTCTCCCACACTACTGGAAATTAGTACATTAACATCAAAATTTCAAATTTATTTATTGAGTTTAAAATAATGAGTACATTCAATATACAAAAGTCTTAACCTAACTAGGCTGCCGCCTGTTCCAAGGTAGACAATTTATTTTAGTTATCCTAAGAAATCTATAATATTATATTTATATAAATAAACAAAATCATACTTAATATAACAGAAATATCTTAATTACCTAATAAAAATTCGTAAGAAAATGTCATGAAAATTGTCAATATTATTTTATTTTAAAACATGATAAAAATTAATATATATTTATATATGTATTAAATAATATGTATTAATAATATACAAAATAAATTCACAAAAATTAAAATAAAATTACATTTAGAAATCATCAATTTATATTACTGCATATATACTATTATGTTTTTATTATAAAGATTATAGAGATTCAATTATTTAATAATGTTTTCAATATCTGCATATGTACAATTTAAGAGGTAGGCACTCAAACTATTTTTAAATTTATATGATATTTTAATGTCTTTAATGTTAGGTGGTAGGCAATTATCTGCATGTCATTTCTCATAAATGTACTTAGCTAAACAAAGAATTTCTCAGAGTCGCCAGTAAAACAATGTATGCATCGTATTACTGACTTACTTTGTGAAAAAGCATGGTATAATAGAAACGACTACCTGAATATAAACGGTGCCTGCTGTTGATACAGCTTATTTTTGAAAATCACTTTGATACATATAATAATTATATACATATAATAATTCTACGAAAACTAAAGGATTTCTTTGTTACCTTACTTATTTTTCTGTTCTTTTTCTTAGTGTAATATTTCTGTCCTTACAATAGAAATACCAAATAAATGACCATTCAGTTCCAGTGAATCTCATATATGTATGTCGAAAATATATTATTAAATAGAATGTATTAGGAATGAATGTATTATTAATGTATTATGAAATAGAATGTACTATTCTTGAAAGAAAGAAAGAAAGAATCTATCTTACCAAAACACGGGCCTAGGCCTAGTTAGGCGGCGTTGATTTCAAAAAATGTTGGTCTGCGTTGCTTTTTATTTTGCTATTATTTCCATTTAAGCCTATAATGTTAAACTTACAATGTACTGCCGTAAAAATGTGCTTTTTTTAAATAAATAAAATAAATCAAATAAAAATAAAAGTATGTATTGGACACTCAAAGCTCTAAACACTGCAGTCTAAGGCGAGAATCCAGGATTAGGACTGCGAAACACACAAAGGGAAGGCAAGGGGGTGAAGGGGGGCGGTGATGCTCACCTAATATTTTGAGAAACAAAATATTTTTTATTAATTAGGTACTATTAAAAATTATTCTCTTGGCCTTCAGCATATGTATTTACGTTGAATTTGATTTTATTTTTGATTTAAGATGTTGAATGACAGTCGAAACTCCTTGTCCATCATCCTCCTTCATTCTCTTCTTGGTTAATATTCTTCGACACTAACGGACGAATCGTTGTTTCAACAGTGCGCGACACCAACATGGGCGGCATCCAGCGCATCCTCCCCCTCTTCATCCTGCCGTTCATCATCCAGGCGGCGATCGTTCCGGTCTTTCTGAGCGCCCTCAAGTTCATGCTCATGAAGTCACTGATCATTGGCAAGGTGGCACTGGCCCTCATCGCCGCCAACGCGTTCAGAAACACGAACGTCTTCAAGAGCAGAAACGACGAGCGGCTCGCTGACGAACATTACGGCTACCACGGCCACGGCATGGAGGAGTTTGGCGCCTACGTCAATAAAAGATCGACGGGCGCAAGATAATCTACTTAGCATTATTTTTTCGGTGCTATTATTTATAAAACGCATTTTTTATTTATAATATATATTATTTATTAAATTAGTTTCTCATTTTGTATACGTCCACGATGCTTAAAGCCTTGATCAGTGTTGCGAGGTATTCGCGAACAAAGGTCTCCGATTTTGAGAACCGTCAAGAGGCAGACAAATTATCGGACGCGTCCGTCAGCCGCAGCTTATGGACGCGACTGAAAGGTTATCTGTGTAATGAATTTCTATTGAGCCGTGCACATTATCGGACGTCAGTCCGCATAACAGAGTGCGGTAAAATAAAGTTGTGTTTATTTCAGCTGTTTTGGTTATGTCTGAAAATTTATTATATTTTTCTTTATTTGAGTAGAAAAGTGCTAAGAGTTTTCATAAATAAAGTATTTAATGTTATTTTCGTAATTTTCAATTGTTTAAACATTTGTCTGCGTGCAATCGAAGACAATCGTGGTTGCTTGACATTATAAATAAGAAAACAAATTTACCTTGCGAAATTTGTAGCAAACGATGTTTCGGCGATATTGCAACCGCCGTTGTCTAGGGTCTACCTAGACCTGAGTCTGACCTGGGTCCAGTGCAGGATTTACGTATAAGCTACACAAACTATAGCTTAGAGCGCCTATCGTCATCAGAATGTTTAACAGCCCAAAGGGGCCCCAAAAAGTGCAAAGAGGGCCCCCGAAATTTCGACGGCTTAACGGTCCCTACATGGGTTAATCCGGAACTGCCTGGGTCTACCCTTGTAAACCTTAGTCTACCCTGGGTCTATCTATGCCTTAGACTAACCTGGGTCTATCTAGACCTGTGTCTACCCATCGCTAGGATGGCTCATTCCGGCTCCTAGTTGGAGCCCATTCCTAATGGGCAAATTTAAATAGCAGATCCGGAAGAAAGGGTTCTACTTCGAATTCAAACCCGACAAATATCGCACACTTTAGCCATTCCATTCCGAGTCCCAATTAGCGAGCTATTGTTTTGGCTCACCACTCCACCGAACCGACTAGTCATCCTATTACGAAGAGCCGGATCCTTCCTTTGGCTCCACCACTCCACCGCACCAACGCGTCATTTCACTCCGAGAACCCAGGTGCTTCCGGAATAAGCCATCACCCGCGCCTCCTCGTGAGTCGGTCATTCCAGCGACGCTAAAGGTTGCTCTGCTAGTCGGTTCCTCTAAAATCGGTCATTTCGATAAAAAATATTTTTAATTCCCCTTGACGATAACAAATAAGAGTCCTATTAATTAGCGTAATTAGATCTCGAAATCTTGCAAATACCGATATTTTTTTCAACAAAAAGGAATCCGGAATGGTCAGTATAATTTTGGAAGAGGAAGCGGATTTCTTCTGGGTAGAGGAGTGGAGTTCAGAACCCAGGTGCACCCGGAATGACCCATCACCATTGTACACCTAAAACATCATGCCTTTGGGGAATGACATGTTTGTTCATGTGCAAGGTGTGCCCATATTAGAATTTGCGCATTTGAAAATATCATAATAATATCATGAAATTAGTTTTGATTGCATTAACCCTTAGAATGCTAACCGCGGAAATGAAACTCACGACCACATGTTTTCAACCCTCCAAAATTTCATTGTAGAGGGTTTTAGTGCACGCATACTAATGTATAATGGTATATTATTCAATAGTATTTTTTTCACATATAGGTAATTAGGTACATAATTGCATACATTGTCGCAACGGCAAACCATGGATCGGCGGTATTAGCATTCCAGCGGTTAAGGATGAGATTGTTTCAATCAAATCACATATAAAAATTGCTAAGATTATTATTTACCATATTTCTACCTATTACTATAAGACTGGTATCATCTGCGACCATTGTAATTTTATTCCATCAAAATTGAGAGGCAAATCATTAATTATTCTTAAAATAAGTTAATAGTAAAAACATATTTTTTAAACCAGTTTTTATTAAAATGCTCTGTCCCGAGCCAACCCAGGGTGCAGCAGCTATGCCATAGTGGAACTTAGAACGGGCTATCATAATTGAATGCGTATACAAAATTGTGTGTCTGTGCTGTTGACCGTAGAAGAGTAGCCTCTTCGGGAGCCGATCCTGGTTGTAAAATCAGGCCATGATCACCATAAAAATGCATTGTTATCGGAACTGAACCAACCTGTTAAATTTCAACTTCATAGGATAAGAGCGAGTGGTTCTAATTCAGCTTGCAAGATTTCACCTAAACAAACATACTAACATACATTGCAAGGTAAATAAAAGCTTGTAAAAAGGAATGGGCCCTAATATAGGGTTAATTTTAATTGGTAAGCAACAGAAGAGTGGGTAAAATAAAACCCAAATATATATTTTTTTGAATTCGTAATTTTTATAGTGTTTTTTTTTTAATTAGGTCATTTTTGTTTATATGTCATTTACAATTAAAAACTATTATAATCTTACATTTAAAAATATTACATTTAATCTTACATTAAAAACTGAGTCGAAAATCAAGTTTTTTTCATTGTTATCGAGGAAAAAAATCTCACTGAATATCCGAAAGTTAAACATAAAAGATGCTTTTCCTCCGTAACGTAGTCCTAAATATAAAAAGTTTTGAAACATGTTTTATTATTTTTTTGTGTAGAATAACCTACTGTGTAATATTATCAATACGAAATATGATTTTGTATTTTTTTTTATTACTTTCATGTACAGAATCTCCCATTAACAAAAACTGTATAGAACAGTGTTTTTGCATAGTTATATTTGTTTTAATACGTTATTTCTACTATTTGATATTGATTTCTTAGATTCTAGATAGGTTTTCAGTTTCTCTAATTCGGCAATATTCCAGTTAGATCGCAAAATATGTCTTAGTATAGAATTTACCCATATTTTTTTCACTAATAATGATACAAAATTCATTATCGCCGTGTTGGTCTACATTTTTGGCTATAAACAAATTGCCTATTCCTAAGTATAAAAATAAAAAAAATAAAAAAATTGCTTGTTTCCCTTCATTTTGTATTATTTTGTTAAAGGTAGTATTGAAATAGGGCTTATAATTGCACATTTCAGAGAGACACACAGAAGTGCGATCACATGGTTTCCCTCTGCCGGAAAAGTAATACAAAATTAAAAACTACAAAAGAATCGGCAAACGAAACAAACTCAGCGGCATTACATGGCGCCTAGAATCTTGCACCGTCTCGATGTCAGCAGCAAGCATTATCGTACATTAAAAGACTATATTTTTAATGTACGATGTTATAGGTATGGCTATGTAAAATTTCGATGATTTAACTTGAGTATTTATTACATAGTATTTTATTTAAATTTCTTTTATACGTTTAGTAATTTATTTTAAATATTGTGCTTAATTTATATGTTAATATAAAATGTTCTGGAAACGCTGGAGCCCTGGGAGCCTATTGTTAAAAAAAATAGCATGCTAATTTTGTGTATGGTCCATTTGATTTACATAGGCTATCAAGAAATTTGGCATTGCAAATTTTTCAAGAATTTCCCCTTGGGGGCAGTTTTGAAAAATGTAGCATGCTACATTTGTCTATGGTCCATTTGATTTACATGGTCCATGGACAAATTTAGTACCTATGCTAAATTTTTCAAGAATAGGTCCTCTCTCTATCCCAGTTGGACGGCGCTGAACGAAAATAGCCACGAAGAGTTCACTCAGTTAATGTTTCGCCATTGGTTACTGTTTATTTAATAATGCAATGAAAATAGTTTTCGATAGTAACTATTAAATAAAATAAATAAATTATAATAAATATCTGGCACTGGCAATAAAAGTTCAGTGGTCTCTAATACCATAAAATATATTAAAAATGTAAATTGACGTTTCGTGATCGTGTTTTGGTTAAAGTTTTGAGGTTATTTTATTTTGTAAAAAAGTTTGTCAGGGCAGGATAGCAAAATGTTGACCAGCTTATTCCGTAAATTAAGTATTAGCCCGCTTTCCGTGAGATATTATTGCAGCGTCGTAGCGTCGGCGCCGACTACGATCGGTAATAATCTACCGATTTCGGTAGCGAAGAAGCCGTGGGATTTTCCTCCTACATATCTGGAGCCGCGGCAGGCATGGATAGAGAACCTAGACACGGTGGAAGAGACGAAATTAGGACTCATCGATTTGCATCCGGACATATTCGCCGCGGCGCCCAGAATCGATATAATTCACAGAAATATTCGGTGGCAGCGGCTGTATCGCTTCGTGAGCTACGCGGCGAGTAAGACGCGGGCGGAGAAGGCGGGTTCGTCGCGGAAGCCCTGGCCGCAGAAGGGGCTGGGCAAGGCGCGGCACGGGTCGGTGCGCTCGCCCATCTGGCGCGGCGGCGGGCGCGCTCACGGGCCGCGCCCCTTCACCTCGCACTTCTTCATGCTGCCCTTCCACGTGCGCGTGCGCGGCTTGATGTCCGCGCTCGCCGTCAAGCACGCTCAGGACGACCTGCACATCGTGAACCATCTGGAAATACCGACCGACGACAAGCAATTCATGCTGGATTTGATCGATGAGAGGAATTGGGGGCCATCCGTGCTTATTATCGATGAGTATGTTTTTGCTTTTAGACTTTTACTTTAAAAATAGGTCTTATGTGATAAGTCTGTCCGTCCGTCCGTTCGTCTACCGACTAGATCGTACGTAACATTTTATTTCTTTAAAAAATTCCTGAAATGTCTCATAACAAGTAGGTAACTACGACTTTTCAGACTGCTGTACGATTTCATCGAAACATTAAACCTGCAAGGCTGGCTAATGCATAGTAAGCTTTTAAACCTTACTGAGTTGTTTATAACAAAAAATGGAAGGTAAATTTTGTACCTTTGTTTCTGATTGAACAAATAGAAATATCATTTGTTTCAAATCATTTGAAAAATCCTCATTTGCTCTAACAGCAGAGCAGCATTGGTTGCTCTGGCTAAAGCCACAACAGAATCTTGTGTGGTCTGGGACTGTATGCAAGAGCTTAACAAATTGGGAAAAGCAAACAAAATCACCTTAATATGGATACCGGGCCATCAAGGCATACCCGGCAACGACAGGCCGACAGACTGGCAAAACTGGGCACACTGGAATGCCCGGTAGAGCCAGTTGTTGGGGTCCCCTTCGCTATAGGTAAGAAAATCATCAGGGACTGCGTGGAGCAGGAACATAGGCATCCTGGAAACAGAGCCAAGGATGTCGCCAGGCAAAAGCGTGATGGAGCAACCATTTCCAAAGAAAACCAAGGCCCTACCTGACATGAGCAAGAACAACCTTAGAACCACTATCGTTCTCCTCGCCGGACACACAACCCTTCAAGCACATCTATTCAACCTTGGCTTGACCGAGAGCAAGGACTGCCGAATATGTGGCGAAGAATCTGAAGACAGCATACACATAGTTGGTCGCTGCCTAGGCCTCGCCGCAAAAAGACATAGTTTACTGGGACGAGACTTCCTCAAACCCAGCGATCTGCCCAACTGGAAGGTCAGTGATCTGTAGGTCGTGAAGGTCATGGACTGGTAAGCAGTCCCGGGCTACTAGCAGACCAATGACCCAACCACAAAGTGGGTAGTTACAAAAGATCTTATAGATCAAGGGCTGGTAATAAGCCCCCACTCCGTTTACTACTACTACTACTTCTGACTGAACAGACCAACCAGGTTTGGTCAATCACCAAAAATATTATTCGCCGCCGATGACATCCGTCCGATTACCACTAGTCTCAATTTTAAAAAAAGTCTCATATTCACACATCGCTATAGCTCAGTATACAGACAGATCGCTATACCTCAGTATAACTTCTCTTAAAACAAAATTGAAATCGAATCGAGCGACGTCAAGAACCCTAAGGGCTCGCTACTCGACTCAGATATTCAAACGTTCGAGAAATTTGACAACCCCCACCCGCGCCTAACGCCAACTAGGTACAGGCGTTTGCCGTAATGTATCCCTCTCCTCACTTCCCTCGAACCCTATCCCCGCAACTCTTTGCCACTCGAGAATGCGCTAACTGTTCTAACTCGATATACTGTGGCTATACCGAGTTACTATTGCCACTGACGACGAACGGATGGCGCCACAGCGTGAGCTCTAGATCTCGATCTTTGTTGAAAAGTCTCTAGTTGTCTTGAAACCTTTCAAGAATAGATATCTTTGATTAGTCTCGGATTCTAGCACCGCAAGTTGGAGCAAAGGAGGTGAAAACAAGCAAGAACGACTGTGGTGAGAACAGCGCAGAAATATCTGCACGCTCGTTTACGATCCAATGCACAATTTATTATTGGGTCCTTACCTATGTAATTGCTGTTTTCTCACACTGGCCAGTTTGAACTTGGATAACTTGGGTTTGAGTTGGAATTTCAAATTCAAATAAATTTTTATTCAAGTCCATATTATTCTTTTTTAAGAATCAGCTGTTTTATTTGTCTTTCCATCATCTGTTTTTGCTCAAATATTTTCGTTTGTGCAACCATGGTAAAGTTGAAAATTTGCATTATTTTCAAATATAAGATCCCGTGCCGGTGTTTTCTATTACAGCTTCTTGCAGTCTGGCTATACAGTTACCGTAAATGTGTACTGTTAAGAACTGCAAACAATGATTCGAGAAGCTCGTGTTTAAATAACTGAGCCTGGCCAATCGCTCATAGCCACTGCTTCTGCATGATAACGTATAATCACAGATTCCACTGCAAACAGTCGCAAAGTTGCAGGAGTTGCGGCTGGAGACTCTCAGTCACCCACCGTACTTTCCAGACCTTGCAATAATAGTTTCAATTTTTTTTAGTTTTAAGATAACTTTTTACAAAGGAAAATAATCAACTTTGAAGAGTCGGTGAAAAACGCCTTTAAAGCTTTCATTGGTTACTGTCCACGAGTTTTACAGCAGAGGAATTAAGCAACTCCCATTAAAATGTCAAATCTGCATAGTAATAGGAGGTCAATATTTCTATTAATTAAATATATATTTTTCATACAAAATTTTTAGCCTTAAATTTTCTTTATAGAACAGCAACTTCATAGGTAAGGACCCAATATATCGCGTATCTAAGACGAGTGTGCAATATCCACAGCAGTGGCATCTCATTTGCATGCTGCATGGCTCTGCGAATAATTCTCCTTGTTTAATCGCTTCAGCGTATTTGTCGTACTCACTTTATCTTTTTAATTTCAGCTACGACATCATGCCGCGAAACATAACAGTCGCCACAGACGCCATTCCTCACGTCAACCTAATGCCAACTTACGGTCTGAATGTTTATTCGATGTTAAAACACGATACTTTAGTCCTAACCGTAGCCGCCGTCGAGAGGTTAGAAGAAAAACTACTAGAATTCTTAAACACAATTAACGACCGGGAGCTTCACCGAAAATACAAACCGCATCGGGGATGAACTTTTTCAATTTACAATTTAGCGAATAAATAAAACAGATTTTTAATTGGAGTCATTGTTTCATTTTATTTACTCATATATTCAGTGTTCTGAGCAATCTTTTTTCGAATTTTTTATTGATAGTGTTTGCTTCGAGGGGAATCTTCGTGTGCTTTGAGAGGAATCTCAGGAGTCAAATCTTGTCATCTGAAACAGAATAATAAATTTATAACAATTCTTGAATTGTCCATGTAGTGGACTGACTTGAAAGTATGATGTAATAATCCAGAACACGGATAAGTAAATCTATGTGTGGAGTTCACCAACAGCAGTCCGACCCATCATAACATTATTAATACACTTCGGGGTTGGGCGGTGGACTTCAAACTAACGACCGGCCGGTAGGTTTAGGACAGCTGCCCCATGTGAGTTCGCCTTAGCAACCGAAGTCATAAAATTTGAGATGTGCAAGTCACGGTTTTTGATTTTTTTCTAAGAAATAGTTGATTAACATGAAGTGTTCCAATATCCTCCATTTCTACCTTAGGAGCTAGTTTCGATGACCTGATCATATAACTTTGAGCAAAACGGTTCTTAAGTAAATGACACTTTGAGCTCCACCGACGATGGCAGTCAAGACAGCCCCACTCTTTAAAGTACCCTTTAGGTCGCCCTAATTAGTCAAAAAAATATGTATCATTTGCTATATTATCCCTCAGCATTATTCTGACTTGGTAAGCCATTTTTCAGGGTTGAATCTCCATGCCTTCTCATTAGTGACAATGTTAAAACCAGCCCCCCTCACCCCAATCCTCTACCAGGTTATTTCCTTATTGGGAAAGACCTTGTCAGGTGGAGGAGTCGGCTTCTGCAGCTCTGCGCTCTGACCTCAAGTTTAAAATTATTCAACAGTTCCCCGTCCAAACCCACAGGTTGACCGGAATATCTTTTAAGCCTCGTATCGACTTGCGAGCGTATCGATGCTATTGGTATCGACTCGCAAGCTGAGCCGCTCACAGCGCGCCGCGCTCGCAAGTCGATACGAGGCTTTATAGAGGTGACTGCAATTTACACCTTGTCTTCTGGGCATAGTGTACTGCCCACCGCAGATTAATTATTTCCAAGAGTTCGCTCCTACCTTAGAAAGTCCCATGTCCAAAAAACCATGTAATCATAATGGTAGGTTTTAACACTTGTCATGAAAGGAGATATAACAGGAGCCGTAAGCTCGATCAGATAGTCACCTCTTTCAACCATAGTATATCCGCTCTTCAAGCCACCCATCATGATAAAAAATCATCGTAGACTACTTGATTTTATAATCACATCTCCAAATAGAATCAAATCCCATGGGCAGTACACAGGTTCTAGGTTTTCTTACCAGGACTTAATTTTCTTCCCGCAGTCCAAAACTAGAACCCTGCAGATTTGCGATTTCAAGCCAATACATTACGTATATTTTATTATAGATGCCTGGTTTACTAAGCGAAAGTCCGGCAGTTGGGCAGGTAGTTGTTAAACAAGCTGATTGTTGGGCTGTATGACAAACACTCCCTGGTTCAGTCGATCAGTATAAAACATCCGACTGCCCCAAGGCTAGCAGAAGAAATTAAAAAGCTGCTGATCAGAAGACTTAAGATCGACCACAAAATGACACAACCTGAAGAAAGGTGGAATGAATATAAATTGGTGAGGAACTGCTGCGGCTTCTGTGCTGCAATGCCCAGAAGGCCTACAACAGTAGGAACCTTGAAAATTAAAATCCCAAAAACACCTGGAGATTTCTCAACTCTATTGGTGCGGGTGAAAAAAACGTAAAAAAAATCCAGATCTAATATTGGTATGAATATTGCACCCAATATTGTATTATTATCGTAGACACTATAAACTTTAAAAGAGATGAAACAGCAATTTGGCCGTCCGGCCACGAGCGCTAACATTCACCGCATGAAGCCATTACGGATGATCGCAATAGCAAGATGATGATTTTATTTGGCTTGTACTCTTTGGAGATACATTAGAACACCGGTTATCAGAATTACCGTTTATCCCAAGAATCATTTAGAGTAGTTTTTCATTGTTTATAATAATATGTAAACTATATAAATATTGATTTTGCACCTAATCGGATGTCTCTAACCTTAAAATGCTTTCTTTTATTACGTAACAGCGAATGGTTTTGTTAGACAATGTATTTGATTGATTATTTCAAAATATCAAAACTACGAACACTCACGTCTCCCGATTATTTCGGCTTATCGGTGCTTCACTGTATTTGATTCCTAAGGAACTGTTAATTCTACGATGAGGGTCATCCTCCGAAATAGGGAGTAGAGTTGCAGTATCTGGACGGTTGGCTGTGCATCCGGGATTTTCAGGAAAATAATACAGCTTAGAGATCGAATCGAGCTCCAGAATCCAGTCTGCAGCTTAATCGATTATTGAAAAAGGTTTTGGAGTGGGTTTTATTTTCCCTTTTGAGCCATCCTGCACAAACTGTATTGACGGTTTTGAGGATACTGTCAAACCATTGTTGGCTCCGAGCCACTGAGAGTTTAATATTCTCGCGATTAACAGCAAGGATTTTGTCATGGCGGTACGCGTACCAGCCTTGCTCTAAGACTGACTTGCAGTCAGCTAAAATGTGTCTAACTATGCAATGGTTATTGCTTCAGAGAGACAAAAGCTCCAAGTCAGTCAATTTCAAGCTCCAAGAGTCAGAGTGCTTCACTTGGCGAGGATGTTAAGGAACAGATAGCACCGGGGTGCTTCTCCCCTATACCATCTGGCGTAGTCTCAACAGACAAGGGCGATGTGACAAGATGCCGAGCCAATCTTGTCCGCTGGGGCTATACAAAGAATCTAATATGTGACTATGGAATGCTGCATAATGAAGACCACCTCCTATCCTGCCCGCAGTCATAGTATACCAGACAGTAGCTTCTCTTAGAACAAAATTGAAATCAAAGCGAATACGTCACTGTGCTCAGATATGGCCGCCAGATGTCCCGCTACTCGGCCCACGCAGATATTGAAACGATCGAAATCGTCGCCAGTTTTTACCTGCGTGCAATGCTAACCAAAGGCGTTCGTCGGGACGTAGCCCTCTACCCACATTCCTCGCACCCTCTTCCCGCAATGCCCTGTAGCTCGAGAGTAAAGCTACTGGTTGGTGTGCCGCAACCCTCATCACAAACCAGGACCTACGTGACGTCGATACGTCGACGTGTCCTAACGTGTCCCACATTTTTGGAAAGACGTGTCCTCACGGGCGTAGCGAGGGGGGGGGTTTTGGGGGTTCAAACCCCCCCCCGAAATGTTCAAAATATGATATTAATATATATTAAATATTAACACTTGTAACAATGTCAATATCCGATGACAGGTAAACACCGTCTTCATCGATATTTTATACCCCTTTGCCGTCAGGTATAAACTGACTTGAGTCCGATGGTTGGGTCGAGTTCGCCGCGCATAAAAAATATGAAAGAGAGAGCAATACCAAACAAGAGCTCGTCGATATTTCGCGCGAGCGTGCTTCATTTTCCCGCGCGCTTGGTCCATCGGTAACCTTCGTATGTGTTCGTGCCGTACCCCCGGTACCCCGCACCGCATGCTTGCCGTGCTCAGTCGGCTCGGTTATCGGTAGTCGCCACCGATTACCGAGTGAGTTCGGTCCGTGTAGACTGTTCTGTAGTGCAGTGAAGGAAGGTAAAGAAGAACGGAAAATGGAGGGAAAAAAAAGAAAAGGCGATAAGATTAAGGGTATGGACTACTGGAAAAAGTGGTGTGGTCAAGCAGTTTCTAGTAAAGAAGTGTATTTGGCTGCCGAACCTACAACTAGCGTGGATTCCGGCAATGAGACTGTGATGACGAACGAGCCTTCTACCTCAGTTACAGTATCGAACGTCGAAATTGAGTGGGTGGCGCCGGCACCCTGTTTCCTGCCTACGACCACAAAGCCTAAATTTAGTCTAGAACCGACCAGCTTGCCTGTTACGTCATCTTTTCATCCTGTAGCTAAATTGGACGTTGGTTTTTATTCGAATCAAGACGAATTCGTGGATGAATATTTAAAAGGCCAAATTTTAAAAGTGCCTTGGACCCCATCCAAAGATTATAAGTTTCCCATATCCACAAAACGAAATTTACGCTTTCAACTAACATGGATGGAGAAATTCCCCTGGCTGTCATATTCTGAATATAAAAGTGGAGCATACTGCAGAATTTGCGTCGTAATGGGACGTTCGCTTGAAGAAGGTAAAGGCGGCCATCAGCGGATCGGCCAGCTTGTAACCGAGCCTTTCCGCAGGTGGAAAAATGCACTAGAAATATTTGAAACTCATGCAAAATCAGGATATCATAAGCGAAATTCGGAACTGGCAGATAACTTCCTTAAAGTAATTTCTTCGCAGGCTTTTTCAGTCACTGAGCAGTTGTCTTCTGAGAGAAAGAGACAGCAACGGGAAAACCGAATGAAACTAATCCCTATCGTAAAAGGAATAATTTTTTGCGGCAAGCAAGGCATCCCTTTAAGAGGTAAAACTGATTCGGGGCGGATCCACATTACACCAGACCCTGAACAACCACTACAGAATGATGGTAATTTTCGGGCATTATTGCGGTACGGGCTGAGTCTGGAAATAAAAATCTTTCTGAGCATTTGGTCACTTCTCAGAAGAATGCTCTTTACACAAGCCCTCAGATCCAAAACGAAATAATAGACATTTGTGGGGAAATAATTCAACGTAAGAAAATCGACGAAGTAAAAAATGCCCAATTTTTTGCTATTCTCGCTGACGAAACGACTGACATCGCGCGTGTGGAGCAAGTCTCGCTGTGCTTGCGATATGTAGATTTAAAAGATGTTAAACATCATAGAGTTAAGGAGATGTTCCTCGAGTACATTCCCACTGTTGACGTCACAGGATCCGGCCTCGCAAATCTTATTATTACGGCTCTGAAAAAGCATGGTCTTGAATGTTCCCATGTGGTTGGTCAAGGTTACGACGGGGCTGCAGCTATGAGTGGATATTTGCACGGTGCCCAGGCATATGTTCGTCAAGAATGTGCTCTTGCTCTTTATGTACACTGTAGTGCACACTCTCTTAACCTTGCTATTGCTGACTCATGTTCACGAGCAGATGTCCGAAATTGCGTTGGGATCGTGCAGTCTGTTGGTTCCTACTTTAGACATTCTGCTCAACGCACTGCCGTTTTGAAAGATAAAATTCGAGAGCTGTTACCCGTCGATCACCAAAAAAGCCTGCTTGCAATGTGTGAAACACGGTGGGTCCACAAGCATGAAGCCATCATGAGATTCAAGGAAATCTATTCAGCGATTGTGAGTGCTATCGAAGAACTCCAATCTAGCCATAATAAGGAAACATCGCAACAAGCCGTCCAAATGCTTAACACACTTCGATCTTCGAATTTTGTGATGACCTTAGAGATTCTTCAAAAAGTCATGAGCTATACATTGTCACTATCAAAACAACTGCAAGCAACTAACACCGACCTCATCACAGCATTCCGCCACGTGGATGATGTTATTAATGCTTTGCAACTTCTGAGAGATAAAGCTGATGACGAGTATACCCATCTCTATGAAGAAGCAAAGGTTTTGCTTGAAGAAAATGGTGGTATACTGCAGATGCCACGCATCGTCGGAAGGCAGTTGAACCGCTCTAACATTCCTGCATCGGATATATGCACATATTACAAAATAAATGTATTCATTCCATTCCTTGAACATACAGTTCAACAATTGATTGAAAGGTTTACAAAGCACCGTAAAGTAGTATCGGCACTATCTTGTGTGTTACCTTCAAATTTTGCGGCCAATTCTGAAATTGAAGAGGCAATTTGTATGTACTCGTCAGTGCTTCCAGAAAGAAATACATCTGTGGTCAAAGCAGAACTTGATGTGTGGAAAACAGTGATGAAAAGCACTTCCACTACTCCAAAATCTGCTTTGGAATGCCTAGATAAGTGCGATCAAAAACTATATCCAAACATTTACACATTGCTACAAATTTTGGCTACCATCCCTGTTTCTACTGCTACCCCAGAAAGGACTTTCTCAAGCCTACGGAGACTTAAAAACTACTTGCGCAACACAACGAGTGAAAACAGACTGAACGGTTTGGCTCTCATGAATATCGACTATGGGGCCGAAATTAATGCGGATGAAGTAGTGGATATATTTAAACAGAAAAACAGAAGATTAGTTCTCTAATGCGTTTGCATTAGAGAATCAAATCAATGTTCTGTTTTTTTCCACATAATTTTTTTTTTCACATAATGTTATGTCCATCAATGTATATCAATAATAAATACAAACGGAGCTGCCATGGAATTCACCGACCGGAGTCGGGCCCATCATAATACTATTTTTTTTACACTTCTGGGGGGTGAGCAGTGGATTCCGGACTTACGAACCGGCTGTGGTAGGTTTAGGACAGCTGTCTTGCCACATGTGAGCGTTCACCTTGCCACCCATTCACTCCCCCTTCGAAGCCATAGAATTTGAGAAGCGCAAATCGCAGTTTTAGATAATTTTTCTAAGAAAGAGTTGATTATTTTTCTGGAAAGGCCAAGATCTTTAAAGAGGTGAAATAGAGATTTAGCTGGCAGGCCACGAGCGCCAACTTCCACCGCGTGAAGGTGAACAGTGAAGCCGTTCCGGGTTACGGCATTTGCAAGATCATGGTATTTATTTAATTTGTACTCGTGGTCTTTTGGGATATTTGATTCCCATGGAACAGTTAATTCTACGATAAGAGCCACCTTCCGAGATAGAGAGTAAAGAGTTATATCTGGACGGAGGGCTGTGCATCCGAGACTTTCAGGGAATTTATACTGCTTAGAGACCGAATCAACCTCCAGAATCCAATCTGTAGCTTTCTCGATTATTGAGAAAGGTTTTGTAGTTAAATGTTTTTTGCCTTTAGAGCCATCCCGCACAAACTGTATTGGGGGTTTGGAGGATACTGTCAAACCCTTGTTGGCACGAGCCACTGAGAGACTAATTACCTCGCGAATAACAGCGAGAACTTTGTCATGGCGGTAAGTGTACCGTCCTTGATCTAAGGCCACCTTGCAGCCAGCTAGAATGTGCCTAGCTGTGCAAGGGGTATTGCTACAGAGGGGACAAGAACTATCCTCGGCAAAGCTCCAACGAGCGAGGTTACTGGGGTCTGGAAGTGTATGCTGAAAGGCATTCAAATAAAATTTCAGCATCTCTGGCGTCCAGTCATAGAGCATTACCTTCCAGTGCATTGGAGGCGGAATGCAAAAGTCACCAATTGTTGTCCAATCATTCTGGCATTGAAGGCCAATAGCATGAGCCATACTCTTGCTGTCGTAATCTCCCCGCAAAAGAGACTTCTTCAAGTCCACGTCGCTCGTGGTTGTACTGCCATACCCCAGACCAGTGCCATTCTGGCTGATTCCAGTAAGGAACCTTTTGTGGAAGTCTACGCGGGCTTGTAGTTCATTTGAATCACTACAGCCACTTATTACGTGCTTCGATATTGCCGGATCTTTGGAATTGCACAGAATCGAATTTTTGGTTATTCTGGAGTTGGCGTAGAGCAGAGAGGGCAGTTTAAGCGCTAGCCCAAAATTTTGTTTGGACCTGAAGAGAGTCGAGGGGTCAGCTGGTTTGGCTAAGGACAGCCAGGATTTTAAACTAGCTGTCACCAGTGCATCTAGACGGGACAGTTGGGTTTTGGTAAAATCGTAAATAAGAAAGGGCCATGACAAATGTGACGTTAGATAATTGTCATAGATCCAGGCCTTACGAGGGCCAGAAATTAGCAAGGCATCTATTTTCGCCAGGCAACTTTTGAAATGCTCTATAACATGATCGCCCGAGACGTCTTTTCCCTGATGGGTGATTTTTCTGCCGAGGAATTTGAAATGATTGTTTGGGTCTATAAGGGAGATATTAGAGCCCTTATAGACCAATTTGGGGTCATAGGATGTAAATTTTGTGCCCATGCGGGCGAGTCCAAGGCAAAAACATTTGGAGGGCTTCACTTTTATACAGCCTGACCAGTCGCAGAAAAGCTCCACTTTCTGTAATGTCATATGCATAATGATATTATGCATATGACGTATCCATAATGAATATTAATTTTCATAAACTTTTTTGTTGTTTTTTTTTTCTTAAACCCCCCCCTAAACTGAAACCTGGCTACGCCCATGCGTGTCCTAACCTGGCTCGGACTCGTTAACGAACCAACAAACGGGAGAGATATGAACCACCCTCTGAGTGGCTCCTGTGAGCATTGTTTCTGGTGCCTGGAAAGGTATGCTAAAGGCATTTTAATAGAATGTCAGCATCTCTGGTGTCCAGGCATAAAACATTATCTTCCAGTGCATTGGGCAACCAATCCACTCCATCTTCCAATGCAAAAGTTCCCAACTGTTGTCCAGTCGTTCTGACATTGACGGCCTATTAGCCGTCCATGATGAACCATATGTACAGAATAAATGAATACGAATAATATAAACAAACCTGGAAAACTTCTGTTTGACAGCTTGCCGCACCTCGTTCCAGTTATTCTCCCCGGGTAATTTTTTTTTCTGCCACATTGAGTTATAACTATGAAACAAAGTTACAGGATCGGATCGCCTCAAGGTTTTCTGTTTCAGTGATTGGTTTGAATCTGGCGTTTGCGTGGAACTCCGGGGAGACGGTTTTAATTTAGCAGATTTCTTTTCCGCCGGAACCAAAGACTCAGCGCCTTTATCTTTGTTATTAGTGTTGGGGGTGTCCGTTTTCAATTCTGTCCGCTTAGATTTGCAAAGCGATGATTTTGGATCAGCGGAATAAGTAATTATCTCCCGCAGGGCTCTTGGCGTTTGATCACCTTTTAACCTTACGCATGTTCCGAATTTATGACATGTTGAATCCTCGGTAGATTTACATTTGGAAAGCGAACAGACTGTATGGGTTTTGTAAAGGCGTTGAAATCGGGATGCTATTTTATCAATGGCAGATTTTGGTTCCAATTTTCGGTTCTTATTCTGTTTTAAGTCTTGTTTGATGAGCAGTTTCAAATCTGAAATAATGAAACGATTATGCAATTATCTTGTTTATCACTGCAATAGAAATACCTACTGGTACT
Source organism: Micropterix aruncella (assembly GCA_944548615.1). NCBI lineage: Eukaryota > Metazoa > Arthropoda > Insecta > Lepidoptera > Micropterigidae > Micropterix > Micropterix aruncella. The sequence continues at coordinate 30,726,863 of OX155953.1, read as the reverse complement.
AGGTAGAGACATTACTAAATTTAATGTAATTAGCTCAATTTCAAATATTTAGATTTTCTCTTTTTTTGAGTAAGACGTTATTTTGACATTACAGAATAAATGCTAGTGCACAAATATCAAAACAGGCGGGAAAAAACAGAAACAGAAGACAGTTAAACAACCTCAGGCATCTGCATAATCTAATAATATATAGCCACTTTTACCTTTTATAAATTCTGCAAGCCATTCTCCTGTGATATTCTGAATTCCTTGTTCATTTAAATACTTCAAAACTTCTCTTGGGTCAATGGAAATTGGGTTCTTATCTTCGGTCATCCTTATCTTTTCGAAATTTCACAGTGTGACAATTAAATTAATTGAAAAAGCCGTTGGATTTTGAGCAAACGATCGCCTGCATGCTACTGTGCTTGCTTGTATGAAATGGTTGCGTTCGATATTATAAGCGCACGGGTTTGCAGCGAGATTTCACTGAACGTCAACGCTCACTAACTACCGAAACGAAATTTATCTTTGAACATTTATTAATTTTATAAAATTTACCATTAATTAACATTTATTAATTGTATAAATAAAAGAACAATTTAGAGATTGTTTCTATTCTGTAACACATTTTTTTTATTTTTTTCGATTATCGATGTTGTGGAAACCAGCGCGCAGACAAATATAGGTACAAACATTGATTTTATAGTGTAATATAAAATCAATGTTTGTACCTAAAATCAATGGTACAAACAATACTGCCGTAGAGTCGGATGAGATTGATCAATTTATTTTAAATATTCAAATTGAAATACAATAAAATTTGAGCTACAAAAAGTTTTTATTTCTAAAAATGTATTTCTTTCTTTACATCTATATAACGTATAAGGGACACAATGCATAAAAATAATCTTTAACTTTCGAAAAATTAAAAAAAAACATGATAAATTTAAACCACGATTTGCGGTGAGATTGTTCATAGCGAATTTAATACATATAGATAAATACTGCAGTCTCTAAATCGGTCATTCGCTATTTGGAGACCCGCAATAAATTGAATATATATCTCCGTAAGAGCATTAGCTGATTTTGTTCCGATTCCATGGTTATTTCAGACGGTCGCAGAGTATTTATTAATAACACCGCATTTTCTGGAAAAGCTGTGGTTTGCTGGTTTGGTTTGTTAAAAGATCCGACTATTTAAGCTAGCAGATTATCGTGGCGATTCCGGCGCATCAAGTTATACCTAACAAGGTCCTGAGTTAGTTTCTAATTTTCTGAGCGATATTCGAAGCGAGAGATATTCACGCGAAGCTGGCATCCGCACGGACATAGAGTTCCCCCGTTGCTATACAAATATATTTCTTTATTTAAGCCCATCAAACCATAACATTTGATTAGGTACGTAACAAAAACATTTTTTTTCCAAATAATTAATTATTAAACATTTCCTTTTGTTGTCTAACTCGAAAAGAGCTTCAGATCTGATAGCTTATGGTTTACCACCTCTATAGGAAAAACCTGTATCGATAAGGTACCAACAGAAATTTGATATACCCTGCCGAAAAGGCATGTTATCTCCGCTCGTGGAATTTTACGAATATTGGAAAGGTTTTTAAATGTAATAATTATAAGAATAAAAAGTAGTTACTTTAATGTCCGGCGACTTTGCAATTTGCCGCTTCCTTTTTAATTCGAGTTGACACGTCTAAACAATTCTCATCCATCTCGAGTCGCTCAACCGGAACGACATACGTTTTAAGGGTGATGAATATTTCCAGCGGTATCTTACGATGACTTAACCCCTCAAATGAATGGCGATTAGCTCGGGTTGCCTACGGCAAAATGTATATAAATTTATATTTACATTTACATTTACATTTACATAGAGCGGGGTTTACTATAGAGCTATAGCATTACTATAGAGCGGATTACTATAAAGCGGCGCACATTTACATTTATATTTACATTTATATAAATTTATATACATTTTGTATACATTTTGCCAAGGCATCCCTTAAGGGACGCCTCACATTTGAGGGGTTAACAGCTCTTCTCCAACTGGGAGCAAAGTTTGTAAGTGCTCACCAGCGACATACACTTTTTTATTTCGAATTCTATCGCAGGGTAGTTACTAGTCACAACACGGCGTTTGAGATGTATTTCGAGTGGAACGTTTCGCAGTTCCGGATTATTAAACATTTCGACTTGAGCGTTAAAACAGTCCCCGCCGATGTGAATAATATACCTATGATGTGAGGCGGTTGGCCAGCGTGCAGTCCGCATAAACCTTGATCTAGTATGCTGCAAATAAAGACAATAAAAAAGAAATATATCTCCCTACAACTGCGGCGCGGCACTGCTTAGCCTAATACCGCTCCACGGGTACTTCAACCTCTAGTTTAAACAATAATACCCTCGATTTTTTGGGATCGTTAGTCTCAGATTTAATAAAAGTTTTTATGTTTTTTGGGGTGAGATTGATCGTGATGATGAGTTTGATCGGAGGTGACAAATCCCAAGACATATATTGATATCTTTTTAAAAAATTTTAATGAAAAATGCCAATTTACTTGACAAATGAGTAATGTAAGACACCTTCCTATTTCCGTGATTAAATTTTTGAGTAATCAAACCCCCACCCCTATGATTTTTTTTAAATCGAAAATTTAAGTAACCTGTTAAAATACAACCATTTTTTATTAAATACGTAACTTAATCCTTATTAATACTGGCATACATTGTAATTCCAAAAGTTTCTAGTTTCTGTGGAAATCATGTATGTTTACATATATTTACATCAAGATTGAGGTCAATTTCGAAATAAAATTACTAACTTATAAATGCCGCTGGCATCGGGAAACGTGACAGAGGTCATTTGATAACTATTCAGCATTACTATCAAGTAAAAACATGATTCGGAATATGTCCGTAGAGGGAAATATTAATAAAAATGAAAAATAGCCAAGTGATTTATCTCAACCAGCGAAATGAATCTCCCCCCCCCCCACAATCCACGGTGCTTGAAAGGAAATTTTATGAATTAATGAAGTAACTTTCAAGCGTCTTATTTGTGTGCTGGTATAAGCAACATTGAGGATTGGAAAAAGCAATTCGCCTCTTTTAAGTTACAGCATAGCAGCAATTATTATGGTGTAGGCGGATAGGTTTGGCAGTGGAACTCCTCTCGTGTCTCCTTTATTGATCATTCTACTACGACGCAGTCTACGTTCAGCGGCCAACGCTAACGCATGGCTAACGCGACCGGCGAAGTATTTCAGAGCGCACCCCAAGCAGCTGTCAGTGGACTGTCTAATGTGCCGTGGCGTCGGGGTCCCTACAGATTTGCCGCATCCCATTTTGCCGCTTTCAGTTTCGCCGCATCCAGATTCGCCGCAAAATGAACCTTCCAGTTTTGCCGCATCCCAATTTGCCGCTTCCCACTACGCCGCGTCCAGTACAATCCCAAACAGCCGCATCCAGATTTGCCGCAACATAAAACTGTCAAACGTCGATTTGGTGTTGCCACCATGCAATTGTTGATAAAGCGGCGTTTTCACAATGCAGATTTTGTTGCAACGCTTTGTTCTATACGTTTTAGAATGCGTTAAATTGATCACAAAAAACCTAGCTCAGCTGCCGATACATTCACAGCCGAATTTATAGTCGAGTATCGGTCGTTACTTGAGTACTGGCCTATACTTCAGTCATACCTGAGTGAAAGTTTTCGTTTTATAGTCGAGTCCAAGATGGCGATTGATACTGAAGTACAGGTTCGGCGCCAAGTAACGGACGACCCTTACTTGAGTCTTACATGGAAACGTCAGACGCCATTTTCGACAGTCGCGCGTTTACAGACGTTTTGTTGTGTTGCTGCGTTAATCGTGAATTTTGTTCTTATTTGACTTTATTACTGACCTCTTGGCTTGTTTTTTGGATTTTGATTTGTTTTGCTATATATTGACAAATTCTGTGTGGACATTTTAACGACCCGGCCTGATTAACGACGATTTGAATTTTGCCTTCTTGCCCTTGCTGTTTATCTTATCGTAATGGACGAGTTTTTGGATGATTTTGATGAGATTCAAGAGGTGATTGACATGGCTGACAACGTGGGAGGCATTCCTGGTGCAGTACGACCACTCCGACGCCGTAAAACGTATCATCGACCGCCAGTGTCTCCCTTGGAGCAGTTTGATGAAAATACGTTCCGGAATCGCTATAGGTTTACGAAAGCGACAGTGGTAAACGTCATCCTCCCAGAAATTATCACTGATTTGGAGAAGCACAGAAATCGTGGATTACCTATCGAGCCATTGCTCCAGCTATTAATATGCTTGCGCTTTTATGCGACAGGATGTTTCCAAGTATGAACAGATTTATTGCTTAAATAAACAATAGTAAATACTATTGTCATAAGTTGGTAACAAATTATACCTATTACCTTGTTTTCATTTTAAGCTGTTTGCGCTGATCTTGGAGGAATTTCTCAGCCGACAGTGTGCCTAATCGTTTCCAGGGTGTCGAGGATTTTGGCATTAAAATTGCTTAAATTTGTTAAATTTGAAAATAATCCAGCCGGGATAAGTCGATATGTACGTGGTTTTGAAGAATTGGGAAGAATAGGTCCCCGGCAAGGACTGAAAGGAATCATCGGAGCCATTGATTGCACACATATTAGAATAGCGAGACCCCGCAACTGTCCGGATACAGAGAGATTTCGCAACAGAAAAGGATACTTTTCATTAAACGTTCAGGTATAAAAACCTAACAGCTGTTAAAACCGTGTATGTAAAGATTGTATTTTAAATGTAAAACTTGCTTTTAGGTAGTGTGCAGTCCTCAAATGGAAATATTGGACATTGTTACCCGGTGGCCTGGCAGTACTCATGACAGCCGAATATTCGCCAACTCACGATTCAGGTCAAAACTTCACAACAACTTAATCAACGGAATATTAGTGGGAGATAGCGGTTACGCTAGCGCCCGCTATATGTTAACTCCACTAATAAATCCTCGGACACCAGCAGAAGAACGGTACAATAAGTGCCAAATTAAAACCAGGAATGTTATCGAACGAGTCTTCGGTGTATGGAAGAGGAGATTTCCATGCCTTCAGAAAGGCATGGCAAACGACATCAAAAATGTGACTAATATCATTCTGGCATGTGCAGCTCTGCATAATATTGCTATCCATGCCAGAGATACATGGGAGCATGTGGCAGAGGACCATAATGAAGATTTTGGAGATAATGTTGGCCCACAGGAACAACCTATCGTAGAAGGTTTAGCGTTTAGGAATCATATTATCAGAAGGGATTTTGAATAAAAGACAGAATATTTAATTATTACTTTTCTTTTCCAACAATATTGCATATTCCAAATCCTGCATCCTCTTCTTATGCGCCAAATCCATCTCAAAAAGGATCTTCCGGTTTGCTCGTTTTATCCTATTGCCTTCAATTTCTTCCTCGATCATTCGTTTTCTTACAATTCTAATATCATTTTCCGTCACTGGTGTACGGCCTCTTCCCGCTGTCCTGACGACCCTGGCTAGGGACCGAGGTGGCTGAAGCGGTGTCGATGCAGTACAAGGTACTTCATTGAGCGTGGGGAATGGTTCCACGCCAAAACTTGTCGATATTTCCTCGCCAAAACTTGTCGCTATTTCCTCTATTTCCTCAATGATGATGCGAGGCTGAATAGCTGTAAAATGATAACAGTTTGTTAGTGAATACCTAATACATGTATATTTTAATATTATAATTAGCATAAAATGTGCAGGGCCAGATGTGAAAACTACTGAGGTACTCCGTTTTCTATTGTCATGATATAAAATAGCTACGACAGATATACTCCTGATTTTAAATTATGGGAGAAAATATCAGATCCAACACCACCATAGTATGAACAGAGGCGGCAATATCCGATTAAAAAATGGATCCGACACCCGACAAGTGGGAACGGAATATGAATTGTCCTCCCCGTCAGTAGTGCGTCGAAACAGCACATCGATGTCTCTGCGATGTATCATCAATGTCAATTATTTTACATGTTAATCTTTTTTTCATAATTAAAACAAATTAAAGAATAGTTGACGTTTTTTTAAAGAGATAAAGTTGATTCATGCCATTATTGGTTGCTTTTATTGGTATAGATAAACTTTTTAGCAAAATTTTTTTTTTTTTTTAGCCCCTAAGCGAGCAATCGATGAGTATTTAAAGGAGCTAGCACTCTAGTGTTAAAGATTATAAAATAAATAAATAGATATACCTCACCTGACACTTGATGCAAGTTTTCGTTACTGCCTGTTGCAGCTGGCAGCAATGATAAAGATGGTTCTGCAATGAGGAAGAATGACATTATGAAACTGCAATATTTCTAATGGATGAAGAGAAGTATTGACCTATCACAACTTGAGTTTACATGAGAAAGGTCCCACACGAAGGGCAGTGCGGGTGGGTGACAAGTAACTAGTTAACTGAATCATCATGTTCATAGTCCCAACAGATGTTTGTCCTGGTCAGAGAACTACTGAGGGCAAACCGCGATTTATTTTGTGCGGTATGAAGTACTATGATGATCGATAATGGCATGAATGTAATCTGAGGCAAGCTGATGGGTTAGCTGAAGTTTAGGTATTAAAAATATAAATAAATAGTAATTATTATCGCAAGTCCCGCCTACAGATTCGCCCCATTGAAAGTGCTCGGGTAAACTAAACGGGCTAATCATTGGGCTGCGACTGTCATCATCTTCGATAGAACCGCTCGCGACCGGATGGCAAATGTATCGATGCATTATTCAGTTGAATGAAAAGAACTGCTGTCGCGCCATAGTTCTTATGCGACGTAGAGTGCTGTCAAGATGAAGAGTTGGCCCTATCTAATTTTAGCTTCAAAATGTATAGTGATTTAATTCAACTCACCTGGAACCGGATAGTCCTCTCTTATTAGCTCGGACGTTTCTGAAAATTCAATAAGTAATATGTAATTTAGTATTTTGTAAGATTGAACAGAAAATGGAGATGTATATGACGATGAAACACTATTAAAGTTACCTGGTTGCAAGTTATCGCAGTCTAAAACCTCATCGATAGGCTTCAATATGGTTTTGTCGATATTGAGGACCCTTGCGTCCAGCGTGTCCATGTCCGGAACAGTCTCACCTCCGCCAGTATAATGCCGCTGATTTTCAGCCGTTTTGGCGTTACGTGCATTGCTCTTCATATTACTCCACAGACGTTGCAATTGCTTCGTAGAAACCTGCAAATTACAACAATTACATTGACATTATCGTCCCACATTGAATTTACTGATTTGCATGTACCTATACGACATGCTACAACAAGGCCTAAAGCAAGGATTTGCGCTTATATGGGTACTAATACATATATTTACTAATCATAACAGTACCTAATAATAAATTAGGGATGCCCGAAGCTATAAACCATACAAAACTTGCCTTTTGGTTCACGAGCATGGATGCATTGAAGAGCTTGGTAATATCCTTCCACGCTTCTCGTTTTCTGGCGATAATCGTTCCATCCGTCCTTTTATCGCTTACAACGGGATGGTTTTCCACCAAGCTGCTCAGCAATTCCTTTTCGAGCAACGTATACGGCTTTTTAGCTTGCGCGGTGCTCGCTTCCATTTTTGTAGTTAGTATCGATAAAACGTTTAACAGGGTCAGGCTAGGTCGTTAAAAAATCCACAGTAAGTCTATAATCCAATCGTATAACAAATCAAAATCAAATAATCAGGCGAGGAGTCGTTACAAAATGCAGAAACACAAATCACTCGGAAACAACACGAACACAAGAGAATGACAGCTAATACAAACATGGCGGCCACGCGACCCACCCGCCACCCACCGGCGCGCGTGCTTTTTTTTCTTATGCCGGCAATGAGATGAACATCACGAAAATTATGAATATTTCAAAAAACCTACATCTAAAAATCAAGAAGTACCAAAAAACGATAAAAAACGTTATTATTCATAATAAATAAAAGTTTGGTAATTTATTGTCGAGCGGTTTATGAATTAAAAATATTCCACGTTAAATGGCCAATACATTTGGCAGTACTGCCACTCGACACGAATAAATTCCCGAATATTTCACCTTTACTCAGCGGAGTCGACTGGCCATCCTCGTCTATAAAACACATGCAATACTTGAGTATCGTCCGGTACTCATACATTACTTGGCTGAGTTATAACTCGAGTATTGAACTGATACTTGACTATAAATACGGCTATTAGATACCCATAAACACTTTACCAGGGGGAGAAATAATCTGATTCTTCCTCGTCCAAATCTAGAACTTTTTAAAAGGAATCCGAGCTACGTCGGAATTATATGCTACAATAAGCTACCCTCTAGTATAAAAAATATATGCCGCGAAGGAAAAATGCTCCAATTTAAAAATAAACTCAAATTATATCTAATTGAAAAAGAATTGTACGACATTAACGATCTCTAAAAACTGTCTGCATCTCGACTATATCTCTTACTGTAATAGGTTTTAAAACGATTTTCAATTTGACTAAAACGTATTAACTATTTTTTATTATTAGGTAGGCACATATTAATTACACCTTGACTATTTTTATTTACAATATAATCACTATGACATTTTATTTTACTTTTTGACAACCGTCACTTTTTTTTGTTATTTTTGACATTACATTTATTAATTTTATACTAAAAAAAACTTATTTTTATCGGTATTTTTAAGATTAATTTACTCTGTGTTTTTAATCTGGTAAACTAAATGGTGAGACTCGATTTTATTCTACAATAATACCTTCTTCATTCTTACGAGTAACCTTTTACGTTTTGATTAGTAGTAGAAGAATTTGATCATTAAAAACAATTCAATGTTATCACGGCCAAATGTAATACTACTGTCTATACAACTATGTATTAGTTTTTAAGACAATAAACAATTTGATTTGATTTGATTTGATTTGTCAGAACGATTGGAATTATGGCAATTCCGACAATTTTATAAATGTCAACTGTCAAAATTATTTCACCGATTTGAGGTTATAATAACAATCAGCAATAATGTTATAGGATAAAAAAGTTCCCTTGTGATCGGGCTTCCGTTCATAAATACATATAGGTATACAAAGGACAATTAATATCAGTCAAACATATGTTCGAGCAGAACGAGTATGTCGAGTGAAGGAGTTTATTTATTTTTGTGTAGGTACAATGGATCATATAAAAACGATTTTTAAGAGACATAACATCTTACTGGTCTCAGATTTCGTATCGAATTCAAGAATGTGGTTAATAAGATTAATATACATTAATAATAACAACGATAAAAATATTTTCTATTGAAACTAAAAAGACGTCTTACTACAAATAGTTTTGAATAATATAAAAGAACACGGACAACGATCAGTGGTAGCTTACCGATCGGCACTAAATTTTCAGTTAAACACAATGTTGGTTGTTGTACAAAATAGGTAGGTACTATGTTCCTTGCTTGCAAATTGGTATAATTGCCATGAAGGGATTTAAATGTAAGGAGTAGTCATATAAAACAGAACGGCTGGGCTTTTTTTTATCAGGCCCAATGTGGCAAGTTAGCTTTCTCCTAGATCAATTTTGAGGTTATTTCGGGAATATGACTATTTTCTACTGTTTCTTCTACTGGGAGCTAATGGGCCCATGATGAGGTGGCCACGATGACCCATCTGTTCAGGGTCGGTCACACTCACGGGTCAACACCCATCCGATGGCCTCCACGCATGGGGTGCGAGCCTGGGTAGGACACTGGGTCAACCAGTCTCCCCTGGGAATCAAACCTCTGGCGCTCCTGGACGGTCTGCGCACCGAGCGGCGCAAGCCAATCGACTGTGCTCTCCGACTAACAATCGGGGGAGTCTGGGAACTGTATTGTTTCCTATAGAGCGGGGGTGGTTGTCTACCTTACGGCGACTGCTCTTGAAATGACCATTGGCCATCCGATCCCGGTTCAGAGTCGGGCAAAGGACGCCTTGGTCCGCGATAGATTCGGTGCACACCGTTTCACCGCTTCGTAAGGGAGAGGACCGCGCAAGCGACCTCGAACTCGGAACCAATCGAGAGACCGGAGAAATCTGGTCACAATTGGAAGCAAGGGCGCGAGGGTCGGCCCGCCAGGTAACACTGGCTATCTCGCGGTATGGCGTTGGCTTCTTGCGGGTTGTGACGTAACTGGACGTTGGATTTGTTTCTGTCCAAAGTCTTCTACGTTCACTGCAGGGCGACAGAACGAGAAAATCGTTAAAACGTCCTGTGGTGACGGGCTCGCCCGTTGTAGTTGACACCGCAAGTTGTTTCTTATATTTGCTGCGGCGGAAGGAGAAACCCTGAGAAACCCTCTAATTAATGTATACATGCTCCTGTTTTCTATTTTCCGCCTATTTCCCATATACTTTCAACCCCCCGATCCCGACCCCCTGACCTGTAATCAAGGTTCTATTGTGCACAATAAAACTACTACGTTTAAATAAGTAACTATTGTCAAGAAAGTGGTTTTATTCATATTAAACTAAAGCGACACCAAAATAAACCATAGGTAATGATATAACTTTTCAGAAAAAATATCGATAAACCTATTCAAAACTTCCCATAGCGTAGTATCTTTTTGTGAGCGAAAGGAGATCCACTTATTGCCATGTCAAAAAACCTATGAATATTTTAATGATTTCGTCCCAATATTAATTACTTTTGATATTTGATACATACGGTTTTAAACTGAGGAAATTAGTTTAGGTTTGGTATGTATCGAAATAAAAAAAATATTATGTAGCGGTTCGTTTTCGAAAAAATATTTTTCATGTAACCGTGGCCTAAGTATCCTTTATTTGCGGCAAAATGGGACGCGGCGAAATAAAATGCGGCAAATTGGGATGCGGCGAATCTGGAAGCGACAGAATAGATGCGGCAAAACTGGAAGCAGCAAATCGGGAAACGTCAGTTAGCTGTCAAAATCGCCTTGCGGCAAATCTGGATGCCCCCGTGGCGTCGTATGTAGAGTGAAATTCGCATTTTTAGGTTATGTCGTTACAATTTTCAATCTAAGCAAATAAATATGTGGAACTTCGCTGAAATACCAATTCCCCCTATTAATACGGCCTTCTGCGGAAAAAATAACATAGGTATCTATCCAAATCGCATATAAATATATTAATTTTTATTGCAAAAACTCATTTTTTTAGATACTACATCAATCCGCGACTGTCTCACTTCGATCATCAAAGAATTGCAACACCAAGGAATATTGCAAAAAGAATCAGCAATTCTCTCTCGAATGGTGTACAAGATGGACCGGAAATTTCGCCACGATATAGGCTACAAACATTTGAAAAAAACCAAAACGGCGCTGTCGAAATACCTAAGTTTTGATTTTATTCAATATGTCGATATATTTTTATCTGTTGTGCCTGAAGAGGATGAGGAAACAACGTATTTACCTACGCTGCAGATGCTGGAGCACTTATTATTAAGGATACAAACGTTGGCAAAGCTGTTATTTCGCATTACATCAGTCTCAGAACACGCGTCTGTCTTTTTTGTGCAAAGGACGAAGATGGGAGATAGCCACTGGATGTCAATGATGCCGCTCTCGATTTTGAGTCGTATTTGGTACAACTGTAAACAACTATTGAAGAAAGTATGCGGTTGGTACAGGTTTTTTCATCAGTTCTTAGTTAAATTTAAATATAATGGCAAAAGAGTGTTTTGCGATGATTATTCCTTTCCTGATTCTCTTGAAGAATGGTTGGATGTCGGAGAATTGCTTAATCTAAAGACAGCTGATTCCCTGAATGAGCTAATTTTAAAGAATGTCGCTGATAATGAAGATGAAAACAGCGTTGAAGTCGCAGAGAGTATTACAAAAAAGACAGAAAGTATTACAAAAAAGGCAGCGAAATTCGAAAGCATACATATTGATATAGGGCAGCCAATTTCTAGAGAGGAGTTCACAAAAAATGTAGCTTTGAAAGACAACAACGACAGCGAGAATATTAAACAAAGTTATGACAGAGTGAAATGCTTAATTACCGATATGACTGGAATTTCGGCTGTGGAAACTTGTGATTTACCAATGTTTTTAAAACACGAAGATGAAATAAGATACAAAGAAAACGTAGCATCGCTGACAAGTCACTTGAGCATGATGCAATGGCATTTATTGAAATCTAGCCTAGAAAAGATAGTTCTACCAAGCAAATTGAAAACTAACTCTCCCAAATTTCGGAAGTATTCCAGAAAAATTAGATTGATATGGAAAAAGAAATGCACAACTTATCTCTGAATATTTTGGAAAGATAAAAATAAAAATCGGGTTTTTTGTATATTTCTTTTATTACAGTGATTTACAAGAAATGCAATAATATTTTTTGTATAATATAACAATAAATAATCTCGAAATTAAGTGCTTTTAATCAGGTACATAATAAAATACGTAATACTAATCATTTGTTGGCCATCATTTTCTTTTGTAACCGTGCTTTCAGTCCGCCTTCTCTAATAGGAACACTTTTTTTGTATATTTCTTTGCGTTGGCTCATTTCTTTCTTAGTCGCCTTCAATCTGAAATAAAATTTGAATTGAGCGTTGTTAAGTTGGATAAGGCATTGCTGCGATGATAATCTCGGAATATGTAAGTGTATCGGGAACTGCCAAGTTTCTTGATGCTGAATTCTCATACTCGTCATTTGACAGCTCTTTTGAGGGCACTGGATTGGCGTACGCCGTGTTTGCTTACAACATTTTTATACACTATGTTTGCTAACATAGGTTTTGTCATACAAACAATGAACATAGTCACAAAGGCTATCGAGAATTTAGTGTTGCATTTTACGATTTCTGGGTCATAATCAATCAAATTATGCGTGACAAAAATTTAACTCACTTTTCCTTTATCGCTTTCTGTTCTTCGTTCCTCCAAATATCCTTGAAGTCCATACAAAACTGCGTCCATAAAACAAAGAAATCCTTAGGGCTGTTGTCCTCGAGCGCTCCCGATCTCGGACAGAACTGGTAAAACCTCATGAGCATGACGAATTTTGATTTGCATTCCGTGAGATTGTCATTCTCAGACTGCAGTTTCCGGTTGGCCGTTTCCAAGAACTGCGTCATTTTGGATTTAAAAGGTTCTAAATGTTCTTCTGTCGAGGAGGCTATCGCTTGATCCGCTTGAGATTGGCAAGCTGTTGGTGAAAATAAAATAAAAATATTACTCACCGCTATAATATTACAGGTGAGTTTTAATTAACCGGCATCCTTAAAATGGGTGAATCAGTAAGAGCAAGTCAGCAACTTTTAATAAAAATTTGTGAAGAAAACAAATATATATATTTTTTTTAATTGGAAAGTTTTATTTTCTGAAAAATATTATAGATGGCATTGAGCATGTTGCGCTATATCTAGCGGTAGGTAAAATATTGCTAATATTGTTTATTAGTGATATTTTATCTACCGCTAGATCGGCGCAGCGCGCCTAAAAGCGTGTCAAACCTTTAAGGCGCGGTCTTATCGCAAATCACCAAATAGTACCATTTTTGAACGTCTAGTGCTACATGACAAAGTTAAAATACAACGCTGAAAAAAATACTGTAGATAGATAAAGAAACCAAAAAGACTTATAAATGAAAAGAATTTTGAAAAGAAGTCTAGTTTCTCAACAAAAAAACGCACAAATAATCCCTCTATAAAAACTTTGACATCGAAATTCTCCCAATTTTTAAAGGCGACAACATTTTTTTTTTTACGAAATAAATAGCCTGACTGGAATTCTAAACGTATCTGAAGCCACTTTTTTAATTTGGTTTGTAAATTTTGAAATACACCAAAAATTGTCGTTATATAAGGTGCGCGCATCGCGTCGTCTCTTCAAACACCGAGCAACGCTCGGATGGGACGGTCGTCTCGGCCGCTCTACATTAGCGTATTCTGGTCGCTATTCAGCGTATTTAATGGAAATAAAATCGCAAGCTGACGTGCACCTGGGCTTTTAAATAGTGCATATATTGTAAATAGTGACGCTGTATCAGAATAAACAATGGGGAATAAAAATAAAAAACTTCAAAAATCTTTCGTGAGAAAACGACATGGACCTAAGAAAAATGATAGATCGTTTGGGTAAGTAAAGCATGATAGTATACCTTAATCATATGAAATCAAAATTCTTTATTACATTTTCAATAAGTACATTATTTATGTTAATAAGCCATCCTAACTAGGCCTCGCCTGTACTAAGGTAGGTTTAAAGTTATTTATGTGGTGTAGTTTACGGTATAAAGAAGTCAATTTTTATTGATTATTGTATTGTAAAATCAATGTGAATTTACTCAGCATCTACTAAATTGAAAAAATGACTAGTTGCACTTTAATTTGCTATAGATAGTCTACATTACACCGAGAACTAAAGGTTGACTGGCACTAGTAAATGCAAAACTTGCAGATAAATTATTGTATGATACCGCATTTTTGTCATTTACCCATTTTATATTTCTCTTAGATCAAAGAAGCGCAAAGTCAGTGATACTGATATTGGCCAACCGAGTACCTCAGCGGAACTAGTGCACGGAGAGTAAGTATCAATCATTTTGTGAGATACCATATTATGTTTAGTCTATTTAGTAAGATTCATCAAAATCGGTTTAGTAGTTTCGAAGATATGAACTATTATGTGTATTACCGGACATACTAGACAAGTGCCTAGTCAATCCATGGCGTATTTATGAGCAAATAACGACAAAATATGATTGTGATGTGATGTGATGTTGGTTCCCAAAAATATCGGAACCAGTTGGATCACCACTTCAAATCAGAAATCCGGCAAGTTGTTGAGACCGTACGTGGTGCCGTACTTGGCGGATATTTTTATATATTTACGTATATTTACTTGAATCATGGCTTGGCTGGCTGACGAAAAGACGGCTGCTTGTATTCTATGGTTTATTGTAATTGCCTAGCACATGTTTTCCTTGACTATTATCGTCAGGATGGTGGTATACGTTATTTTTAAATTATCATATCTGTCAGTTTGTCTTTCTATGTTTTTTTTTCATAATTTCCTCAAGCAGAAAATCCTTTTTTATAGAAATCCGGCTGGTGAAACATATTACGGGATTGAACCAGAACAAGAACACATCTGTTGACGGAAGGAGAATCGTAAATATATTGTACTTTTTTACTAAGCTTAAAGATATTTCAAAACACAGCAGTCTTTTTAACTGTGGTATTCAATGTCTGAGTTTTGTGGGAGAAAAGAGAATCGGATTAATATCAAAGTTTAAATTTAAGTGCGACATGTGTGGCTTGGTTTTTTTTATTAACTCTGACAATCCTGCATGTACTGAAAATGTCGAGACAAATGTTGGTGCTGTAATAGGAATAGTATCTTCAGGAATAGCCTATTCGCAATTTGAAGAGATATCGTCATCTATGAATGTACCTATATTTTCAGAAAGGTTCTTTGCTAAAACGCAAGATAAAGTATTCGATGAGTGGGAGTCGACGGCTGTAGAGGAAATGGATGCTGCTGCAGAGCGTGAACGCCAGGCTGCCATCGCTGAGGGAAGAGTCAAAGATGGAATACCGATAATTGATGTATACGCTGACGGGTGTTGGAGTGCAAGGTCCTATGGAAGTAACTATAGGGCTTTATCTGGAGCTGCAGTAATTATTGGTCGTAAATTTGGGGAAGTTTTGTTTATGGCCGTGAAAAATATGCGTGGAATATGACTCCAGACATATGCGTGGAATGCCGATACGCAACTGTTTCAGTATACCAACAGCGGCACCGCTACCACTTCTATCACCAATGCGATCGACACAATCACCACCGCTAGCACCACTAAATAATTCGCCGCATACGCCGACACAATTTAAGAACATTCAGCCAAGAGTATTAGATTATTCCGAGTTTTAAAAAAATCTCCACAAAATAAGCAATAAAAAAATATCAATAGTGCATGATAATATGTGTATAGTGTATGATAGTGCTATGTGAATACTGTTACGTGTATTGCTATGTGCTATGTGAATAGTGCTATGTGCTATGTGAATAGTGTATGGTGCTATGTGAATAGTGATATGTGAATAGTGCATGATAGTGCTATGTGAATGTGTGAATAGTGCTACGATAGTTGTATGTGAATTTTAGGCGAAAAAGTGCTACGATAGGCAATAGTTTTTGGGAAACTAAGATGAAGCAACGGCTTGTGGATTTCTATCAAACATGCCTTTTACCCGGAATAGTCGGTTAAAGAAAATCCCGTTTCATGCCCCAGAGAGATACCACATTATAAATTCTTACGAATATCTTAACCGGCGCCGCAATATGTTTTTTCGATGTTTTCTGTTTTTAACATTCTTTTTTCACATTTTTTCCATATACCTACCGACATACCACTCGGGCGGGGTGCATGGCCAAGCTGATTTCTGGACGGTGTTTTTCATGAGTCATCATATTTTTTTTATGTATATGCTTATGATACTTATGTAAATTAGGATATTATTAAAGATAATATTATAATTACGGTATCTCCGGTCGTTTTTTGGAGGTTTCCTATCCGGACTTAAACGCTCTCATTGATCAGTGATTTCGTGTGACTTCATATTGCTTAAAATTCTTAGTTTACGGATTTTATATATTGTTGTTTTTAAATATGCACCACAAATTAAGTGTAAGCGTTTAAGGCAATGGATACCGTTATTTCCTCCTCAATGAGTCATATTAACGTATACAATAAAGAATAACTGACTCTTTTGCTGTTATTTTACTGATCCTTCTACTGTCTTGTACATTGTGTTAACAGTCTTTTTCAAGTCTTTTTTGATGCCCGGGCTAGAAGATAATCTTTTGGCACTAATAGTCACCTTATGTGATATTTTTAACTCATAAAATATCCATACTAGGAAGGTGCCCCTTAAAAACCGCTGTAATTCAAGTGCGATACTAATGGAGTGACTGTCCTTTCGATGATCGTTAAACAAACAAAAAAGAGGCACGGTCTACATAATTATACCTGCTCTAGGAAATGGGTGTTACAAAACCATATATCTACTAATAATGTGTTAAATGCCACGGTGGCAGTATTTTTTTTATATCCGTAAAAAGAAAAATCACTTCAATTAGAAGTAGATTTAGCAATATGGTGTTGTCGTGGTATTTTGGTATAAGATTTTGTGTACTGAATATTGTTCAATATGAGAAATTGAGTTGAAAGTTACATATTACTTTTTTTCGTTGAGGCCTAGGTTACCGTCAAAAAGCGGGTTTTATTTTCAACTTTCAGATCTTTTCAGAATGTGTAATATTTTTAACAATAATATTTTTTATATTGCATTTTTTTAATAATTTATCATAATTCCATATTATCCTAACTGAGAAATCAACAAAAAAATATTTTCAATAGATAAATTTTCTATAAGCAGAATGAATGATGAGGTAGGATAGCTGTTATTTGAAAATTTCATCTAAAATCATTTCTATATCTGTGCAGAACAACAGATAAGATAGTACTGATATCAGTTATAATAAAGCAGAATTATCCTAACTACACAAAATGCTATTTAAAATAAACATTTTGCATATTAAATTTCATAAAAATAAAGCTTTTAATAAACTATTCAAACTATAAAAAAATCAACTCTTAAGAATTATTCATATTAAAGATAAAAAGAAAATAGAAGAATAGAGAAGGAGAATAAAGTTTAAAAGTGCTCTCCTGACAAATTTGAATAAATCGAGTTAGGCTAGTTCTGCAATTATAGGACGAATATATGTATGTGCGTAAGGTCCTATCTATGCATTTTATAAATGATGATGTTTCCCGAGCTCCCAGGCGCCTGTCTGCGGCCGCGCAGCGATTGTCCGTTGGTAGCAGTAGCATTCCAAACGGACAAAAATTGTACTATTTTGTGATGTTTCTGATTATTTATTGCGGTCAGGCCGCGTCTTCAGATACAGCAAATCTCTTCAGATTAAAAAAAAAAGAAAGATGTTTTTATCAAAAAATGCGTACCTGCTCCTACTAATTCACCTTCTTAAAGAATGTTGGTTAATTAAAACTCACCCTGTATGCTTTTTAATGCAGAAGCAGGGTATGTATGTACTTTAAAAATAGTTTGTTTATACTCTTTATTGTGAAAATGTCACAATGGGCGGGTTTATTGTCATATGGCAATCTCTTACAACCAACCCTACTATGACGTATTATATGTATGTGTGAGTGTAACATGTGTGCATGCCATAATGCAAAGCGTATGTTGCGTACGTCAGACCCCTAATAGTTAATATTGCATTTTTTGATATCACATGTAAAGGATTAGACATATTTAATAATCCCATGAATTCTCTACTTCTTAAGATCTCCTACTTCTTAATATTTAACTAACTGTCATCACACTGTACTGTATTTATTATTAATCTGACTTTATTATATTACACCATACTCTTATATTATATTATATTATGTATTATAAATATTAATATCCAATTATTCATATTACATTTTTGCTTTATATAACCTCATTTTTACCACTTATTTATTATTAACCTGCTCATGTTATTTCTATCATAAGTTGTTATGCAATGGCAGTGTAAATGGTTCATAGGATAAACAAAATAAAATAATAAACATACATACATTAGAAGCAGTTAGGATCAAGTGTGTATATCATGAAGACTGCACTGTACTGTTATCTTTACCTTTAAGTTTCTTAGTTAGCGACCTCAAATCTTCTTCGAGGTCATCAAAGTTCACAGCGGCTGCTCTTTCGATATCCCCAGGTTCAGGAATCGGAAGTTTACACTGATCAGAAAGTATCCCACCAGATTGTTTCATATACGTTTGAACAATGAAGTGGAGTAATGTTACGGATGACTCCTTCGACTGAAACGACAAAATCTTATTAGAGGAGTGTAGTCTACAGCGGCGTTTATCAACTGCTAGTCCGCAGGCCATGGTATTTTTTTCTGCAAAACTTATCGGGGCGAGCGAGCTGCTACTTGATGACCCCGTAAATCTCGAGTTGGCTTCTGATATTACTCTGGTGTCGGAATATATCTTTTTCAGACATGACAATTTCCAAATAAAGAAGTCGTTAAGTCCTGATTTACTTTTTTTCTTGTGGTAAAGTGGTAGATCTTGGTCTTTTGAATGGTCTTAGTCTTATTGTAGTCTTGAAGTCCTTAGTCTTAGTGAATATGACTTTATTTTTTTTTTAAATGGTACCCAAATTGGGAAATACCAAAAGAGAGTACTGTCATAGATATAGGTAATATAATTATCTGATAGATCATATAAACCGTATCCCCATATTTGTGTAAGTCAGGAACTCATGATCACCCACAATTGTGTGGGAAGTTCTGAAAAGGTTACAATGCAATCGTGGTCAGAATTTTGACTATCACTTGAGAAAGAATATCCATGGCTCAGTCACATGGCAAAAAAATATGTCTTATTTTCGACTAAATATTTAAGCAAAAAAACTTTTTTCACTGTCATTGATAAAAACCAAATGAAGAAACCGACTGAATATCAATGCTACATTTCGACTCTCAGGAACAACACTATCCAAAGTTATCGATATTCTACAGAAGAAGTAGAAACAAGTTTCTAATAAAATGTATATTAGTACTTTTCAGTATCTAAGTTTATAAAAATATCTAACTGTAATTATCATTCGTAAGAAATTGCATTTTTTTGTTTAACAATATGACTGAAATAATTTGCCAGCCACCTGGCAACACTACCTGTCCGTTAACCGGTTGGAAGTCAGCCTTTACGCGCAAAAGACTGCATTGCAAGTTTTTGGTCAATTTTATAAATAAATACTAAAAATATCGTTTTTTCACGAATTCCCTCTTGCTTCTTAGTAATTAATCTTGTTAGTCATGTATATTATATATTTATATAATATATATGGGGGCCGGCCGAATTGGCTATGCACGGATCTGTCAAACGACTGCCGGCGTCCGACCGGTTAAACTGTCATGTTTTCTTCTCTCCCACAGGTACATAAGTACTAGTTTGTCTATTTTCTTCTGCACTGCTCACACATAGACCATCGTATGAATGCCCGCTCAGGCTTTACAAACAGTAGCCGCTAGACCACCTACAAAAAGTTTTGCGCACATCCCCTCCAAACTAGTATGTATGTTTTACCTTAACATCCTTCAACTTTGGCAGAATCTCAAGACCGAATCCATCCGCTTGACCACGTTGCATATTTCCACCGTTCATGTAATTCCCAAGAGTTAAAATAATGGAAAATAACATTTTTAAATTCGTACTCTCCAGCATAAACTGTAATTGAAAAAAAAAAAGTCAATAAGACTAAGTCGTTGTATAAAAGGATCGTATCATAGCAAAGATATCAAATTGAATGGCTATTAAATTTATCTTATAGGAGAGGGAAACTTATCATATCGCTCACACGATCATGTATCTGCATTTTTCTACTCTACAGAAGCACAAAAAACCATTTTGAGTCCGATTAAATAGACAGTGGAGCACAACAAATAGATAATTTCAATAATAAAAGAAACTTTTGATTGGATTCTGCAGGCTGATATGGTTTATAAGCAGTATTGATTCCCTGAAAGTCTCGGATGCACGGCGCTCCGTCCAGATATAACTTTGTACTCCTCATCTCGGAAGATAGCCCTTATTGTAGAATTAACTGCTCCATAAGAATCAAATATACTAAAAGACTATGAGTACAAACTAAATAAATACCATGATCTCACAAATAGCATCACCCGGAAAGAACAAACACATTACAAAAGGCGCATTTTGTTCTTTCTATAATGAGTTACGGGAACACGACGCCAAATCTTTACTCCCATCTCGGAGGATGGCCCTTATTGTCAAATTAATTGTTCCATGGGAATCAAATATCCCAAAAGATTACGAGTACAAACTCAAGAAATACCATGATCTCACAAATGCTATCACCTGGAGAGAACACACTATAAAAGGCACATTTTATTTGTTCTATAATGAGTTACGGCAACACAACATCAACTCTTTACTCCCTATATCAGAGAATGGCCATTATTGTAGAATTAACTGTTCCATGGGTATCAAATATACCAAAAGACCACGAGTACAAACTAAATAAATACCATGACCTCGCAAATGCCATCACCTGGAATGGCTCCACTGT
The DNA here is from genome assembly GCA_944548615.1 of Micropterix aruncella. Classification (NCBI taxonomy): domain Eukaryota; kingdom Metazoa; phylum Arthropoda; class Insecta; order Lepidoptera; family Micropterigidae; genus Micropterix; species Micropterix aruncella. The sequence goes on along the minus strand of OX155953.1, from coordinate 30,705,694 downwards.
TCACCTTCACCCAGTGGAAGTTGGTGCTCATGCCTTGCCAGTCAAATCTCTGTTTTGCTCTAGGTCTAGGTCTTGTTCTCTCTAGGAAAATAATCAACACCTTCCTAGAAAAAAATATAAAACCACAATTTCCACATATCAAATTCTACTGCTTCGAAGGGGGTAAGGTGGAACAACGGTGGTAAGGTGCACGCTCACATGTGGCAAGACAGCTGTCCTAAACCTACCACAGCCGGTAGTTAGCCCGGAGTCCACCACTAACCCGTCTCCAGTCAGTGTATTCCATGGCAGCTCCATTTGTGTATATTATTTATTAACCTTTCAGCCAGCATTCCACGCAACATTTTCAAAGCCCTCGAAAATTTGTTTGTAAGTGTGTGCAAGCATACTAATATACACCGGTGGCTTATTCAATGGCAGGCTTCAACGACAGGCTTTTAACGAAGTGGAGGGAGAAATAGAGCCGATAATTGCATAAATACGGATATATTATGAAAAACGCCAATCGGCGGCGTGGCCACCCAGGGGTTAAACCTTGCGATATCCACGGACACTGATCTTTGGTCTACCACTAATTCCAAAACCTACACCGCATAGTTCTAAAAGAACAAGTTATATGAGTACCTTGAAATTCCACTCGTCAAGAACGTTAAAAACATCAGGCGTTTGAAGTGATTCGACAGAGCCGACCGCAGCATTGAAATATAAACTAAGACCTAAAAACTTCGATGGAATATTCAATGGAAGAGTGGACTTACTCCACATAAACTATCATCTTATCTAATTATGGACTGCTAGGAGCCATTGTGAATTTTATAAATAGTTTTTTTTTAATACCTCACAAGTGTGCTTCATATTATCCAGTCGACTCGTAATTGTAGCTATCGAATCGTAAAATTCAGCTTGAAACATAAAGCATGATATCCTTTCGGCAAAGTTAGGAATATCAGCTAAATCATTAAGAAACGCTTCCGGCTTGTCCAAATGAACATTTGGGTTCATCCTCAAATGCTCCCTTATCTGCTCGAGCTCCTCGGGCCGCGCCCTCTGTAAACGAAAACTAAAATCCTCTCAATAAAAAGAAAAATCAAACCCAATCGCTCGGTTAGGTGGCAATCTTACCGCATCGTGTATCTGCCGAAGCGAATCCAAACTGACGACCGCCGTATCAAAGTTATAAATCGCATTCTCGATCTCTGAAAAATCGACGTGTAAACTCTGCGCTAATATTCCGACGTTTTGAGATCGTTTACTATCGAGGATCTTCACCGCTTCGACCTTCGACGGTTTGTCGACTTTTTTCTTGAGGACTTTCTGTTTCACAACTTGCCGCGAGAATAGATCTGTAAATTCCGTTATATTTTCTAATTTAGCTTCTTCCAGTTCCAGCCAGAGCGGTTTTAATATCTGCTCTTCCGTAGAGGACTCGCTTCCGGCGGAACGACTATCCGCGTCCAGTAGAGCGGTTTCATAGGTACGACGGGATTAAGTGGTGTTTTCCGTAGAACTGAAATGAAAAGTTTACTTATATTTGAATCTCTCCTCGTTAACAGGATATCATAGCATCCAACGCACTCTTCAAATAATAAAAAAACACCAAACAATAAAAAATAGGAGAAAATTACCATTGAGTGAATCTGAACTGAAATTTCACGCTAATGATAAAACTACCCAACAAAACGATGTCAGATTGACTGCAATATAGGAGGCTAGTCCTAACAGGGCCATACAATGTCATGAAACTGACAGATGGCAAGCCTAAGCAAATGTAATTTGTACCAGCAAATATCAACGCTACTCTCATTATAGGTTTAAAATAACCAGTTCAGGCTACATAATATAAAATGAAAGAAAACAGTGGAAGATTTGAAAAAAACAGTCGGGTTGGGGATGGGGGCGAGTTAAATAGAAAGTGCATTTACCGGCCTTCCAGGGCTGCCAACCTCCGGGCGGAGGACAGGGCAGGGGCGCAGGGCCCGAAGCGGGCGGAGGCGGCGGCGGTGGAACCGCACCCGGGACCGGCGGCGGCGGCGGGGCGATTCCGGGAAACGGCGGCGGCGGTGGAACGGCTCCGGGTAATGACGGCAGCGGAGCGGTTCCGGGTAGCGGCGGCGGCGGCGGTGGAATGGTCCCCGGTAAAGGCGGCGGTGGCGGTGGAACGGTTCCGGGTAAAGGCGGCGGCGGCGGCGGAACGGTTCCGGGTAAAGGCGGCGGCGGCAGAGCGGTTCCGGGTAACGGTGGCAGCGGCATAACGGTTCCGGGCAAGGGAGGGGGCGGCGGCGGAGGGGGCGGTGGCGGTCCGGGGAGCGCCTGCTGTGGCGGAGCGGTGGGAGGCGCCGGCGCCGTTTGGGAGGTGGCAGGCGGCGGGTCGGCAACCGGAGAGGCGGCCTCCGAGACGCCCCGGGGCGGCGACGGCGATCCCGGACCCGTCGACAGCGGAGAGAATCCTCTCAAAGTCTTCAGCGGCGAAAAGGCGCCGCCTTTGGACGGCGATAACGCGGAAAGTTTGACGGGCGAGTGTCGGGGCTCGTCGGCGGCCTCTTCGCAGACGCTGAGGGGCGGGTCGTCGGCGTCGGAGAGCGGACGCGGCGAGACGCGGCCCGACGCGGCCGCGGGACGCGTCGCCACGTTCACAGCGTCCAGAGCGAGAGACGTCAGGGCGGGGACGGCTATTGAAAGAGCGGCTTTGGCGCGTTTCGTCGACTCCAACTGAAAAATCAAATAAAATTATATTAACAATACGACGCTCCTTCGGCCACATCTACGTTTAAAATTAAGGTTTTGACATAGCCACAATATTACCTAGCCTTGAAGATCGACCTGCAAATCGACCTGTGAAGCATCTATTCCTTCAATTTAATGACGACGAAGAATAAAATGTATGGAAAACATACGAAAAGCAATTATATTTTTCACTAAAAGCTCAACAAACTCAAATGCAAACCGTGCATGTGTACTCCCTTTATCTCAATGTGGAGAAAAGACGTTTATATTAATAACATTATTGCTGTCACGATAAGTCACCAGAGGTAAGTTTTGAGGACATTATTACAGTTGATCCAAAAGTAAATGAAATTATTGAAATTGCAAAATTTCACCAAAAATCACAACGAAACAGAGAAACAAAACAAAACTTTGTTGCGGCAAGAACGCATGCCCGTTCGAAGCCGGCAAAAACTCTGTTTCAAATATTTTAATATGCTGTAGCAGCGGAAAGTTTCACTGAGTTCGACTGAAACACATGTAAATCATCACAAGCAAAAATGCCTTGCAAGGCATAAATCTACCTCTCCATGCGAAAAAAAGCCCACCCTGACAAAAATAAAAATACACCAGCAGATATATCAGAATGTGTCGAGTTTGAAAACCTTTTGGGTAAATGTAGTAATAAAACATAACAGATACTAAAAACATTGCACTTAAGATATCGTCATATCAACAATTTGCTACTCGCTCATAATGGAATTATAATTTAAAGAATTGCGAACAAAATCTTAGGTTTCATTACCAGATACAGTGGAATTGTCAGCAATAACAAAATAATATTGCTACTACCTTAGTAAGGAGCGTCCTGGAGTGCTGCTCAGACATTTGAAGCACACACGAGGAAACATATACCACATTGTTAAAAAAAATACAGCATAAGTTTCTGAGGAACACGTATATGTGCTCCGTACTCGTATAAGTACGGCTACTCTCCTCAGACTTTTCCAAATACCTATTCGTCCTGCTTTGTGATGGGCATGTTAGGCTTTTCCTCATTCCGCAGAGAAGAAGGAACCATAGACTTCTCTATGTGCAGGGACTGCTGTCTACAGTGGGAAGGTTTAAACAATCTATTGTTTCTCCAGGCTCTCTAGTAAGGGACTACCCCGGGAAGGACTTTCGCATCCCAGGCCTCACGGCTGGGGGATTGGTTTCAATGCTTCCGGCGCTACTGGACGGTTTGCGCACTGTGCGGCGTCAGCCAATCGATTGTGCACTCTGACTTATTACTGAAGGAGTCTGGAGACTATGGAAATAAACTGTTTCCTAAGCAGCGGGGGTGGCTGTTGACCTGGTCTCGTGCCACTCTTGAAACAACCCATTGACCACCCAATCCCGAGTGGCATGACGGGAAAAGGACGCCAAGGTCCGCAATAATTCTCACTGAATTCCTCCCACTGTCCTACAAGAGGTAGAGGCCGCGCAAGCGTCTTCAGACCGGTAACCAGTCAGGAGGATGAAGTTATCCTAATGGAGATATTCTGCCAAAACTGGTAGTTAGGGGGCAAGGTTACCTCCCCAAAGCCTCGCCATAAGGCATTCGCATTCACAAGCATCACATGTTGGCTTTATTGGATGGTAGGTTTGTACTCGTCCTCAAGTCTTCTACGTTCACCTCACGGAAGACAGAACGATCATTATCGTTAAATTTCCTGGGGTGACGGGTTCGGCCGTTGTAGTCGACACCTCCAACTATGGAGCTATAATTACCCTATCCCTATCTGCGATCTCACAGATATTATACAATGCATACCATGATCTACTGAACTGACGTAAGTAGATCCAGCCACATTGGGAGGGTTATATGACTAGTCAACGCACAACCAAATAATGTAGATATATTTGGATGGTTAACAGGTCACTTAAAATACAGGGTTGCTATGATTGGAGTGACATTGATTTTGAATCTTGCTCTGCTGCACATTTAACGATTGACATTTTTTATATAGTTTTATTTAATTCAATATGTAGTAATCTTATTTCCTACAGATTAGATGCGGATTACCTGTATAGATAAAAATAAAATAAATAATATAACTCACTTCGAAACTCGTTTGTGTCGAGTAGTTTCTGGTTTGTGATGGACTGTCATTTTTTGCAAACCGCTCGACGTTATCGCTCTTTTCCTCATCATCATTCCTATCCATGCTAATGCCGGCAGAGTCAAAATCTCTAATAGCATTCTGTGTCAATTCGTGAATGTCCGATATAGTTTTTAATTCCAATTCTTTCCTCAAACTATCAACTACTCTCTCGAGCTCTTTGATCCTGATAATCAGCGCATTGTAATCGATGACCTTCCCGATATTGTCAATTTTATCGATATCTTTAATTAAACAATCTTCTGTCGGAGGCCAGTTTAACGTTTGCAGACGTCCGGGCGTCAGAGGTTGAATAGTCGGCGTTTCGGTATGAGACCAATAGTACATTAAATTAGGCTTGAAAACATTTTCAAGAGGAGCGTCGCGATCGACTATTTGTCTAATTACACCGGCTGCTAAAAGATGGGTGCAGTATTGCATCCCAATTATTTCATATCCTGTTGATTCACTGTTGATTTTAAATGGTGGCCGTCGGAAAATGCTGAAAGAAACCAGTTCAACAGCATCTGACCTACGGGAAAAGAAAAAAAGAATGTCACTGCGACTACATGGTTGATGGTAACGAAGGGGTTGTACAGGATGTGTTGCATTTCATCATTGTTACTTGCTTCCGGACTATTGTGGTATTGAAAGCCATTTAATGCCGCCGTGTTCAACGACTTAGGCACATAAGCAAGGTCAAACAAAACAGCTGATTGATTCTCAAACTGTTGTAAATCATTTGGAATAAAACGTAATTTTAAAATAATTTTATTATATTATTTGATTCAACAATTAGTTGTCAAAAATTGCTTATTTGCTCGTACTGATTCACCATTGAAGGGTGTCACTAATTAAAAAATCACGCTGTATATCCCGTTTCTCTTTGAGAGTATTTTTATTTGTTTATATATTACGAATTAATTTTTTTAACACATTGATTTTGGCTACAAAAATAACAGGAACCGAATGGCAAAACGTTAATGCTTATGTGATTCTGTCAGCAACTGGGACTAACCCATTCTAGGGGGACAGGGCTCTAATAGTACAATAAATTACTTAAACATTGTAGTAAAATGCTCATAAAATTAAATTGCCCTAAAATGTGGTCCTAATAGACCACCATCGCCAGCAAACGCCCACATATTAAGAAAGTTCAGTGGTAGTAAGAAAGTTCAGCGGAAACAAAGACATCCCGTGAAAGACGGGATTAGAATCAGGGGGTCCTCAGAGTCTACAAGTTAATGAGATTACTGGAACAGTGAGATTCCGATTTTTTAGAGTACTAGTACATAAATTCTTGTTTTTTACCTTCAAACTTTTCATATAGTTGAAAATTCAGTTTTTCAGGAACGAATTTCGGTCTTATTACTTTCGATTCCACGCTCGATTTCTCCAGCGTTAAAGAAGCTACTTTTCGCAGCACATTAGAATCGACGATCGGTTGATTATTGCTGAGAGATGAAACCCGCCTGTGTTCTCGTGTCAGGGAATCATCTGAAAAACAGAAATAGCGGTTATTCTATTGGATGCATCGCATGTTTATCCAAAATTAAGGTAAAATCACAGTATACCATACTCGCCGACCCCATTTTAAACATTTTGGCCAAGCTCTTGCCCTTAGCATTCATTATATAGCATATTAGATTGATCAACGTTGTACTACAATTTGGCAACAGGATTTTACTACAAAATAAAATGTGTAGATGGCACTCGTAGTTCCAAAAATCAATTAATCTTCTATTATTATGTTCAATATGGCAACTTTTGTAGTGTAACAGTATGGCGGCACACTATAGATGGCGCTTTAAACACACCTATATGTTAGAAAAAATAATATAATAACAAACCAATTTTTTGAATCATAGCTCTTATTATTTTAATACTATTTACATAAAGATGACAATTTTAATACTATTTACATAAAGATGACAACTGTTCCATGGGAATCAAATATCCCAAAAGACCACGAGTACAAATTAAATAAATACCATGACCTCGCAAATGCCGTCACCCGGAACGGCTTCACTGTTCACCTTCACGCGGTGGAAGTAGGCGCTCGTGGCCTGCCAGCTAAATCTTTGTTTCACCTTTTAAAGGATCTTGGTCTCTCCAGGAAAATAATCAACTCCTTTCTAGAAAAATTATCTAAAACCGCGATTTCTGCATCTCAAATTCTATGGCTTCGAAGGGGGAGTGAATGGGTGGTAAGGTGAACGCTCACATGTGGCAACACAGCTGTCCTAAACCTACCACCGCCGGTCGTAAGTCCGGAATCCACCCTTCACCTCCCAGAAGTGTAATAATTATATATGATGGGCCCGATTTTTGGTCGGTGAATTCCATGGCAGCTCCGTTTGTATTTTATTTTAGTTATAGGTATGCAGGTTTCAATACGTAATAATTACGCACTTTAAAATTCAGAAAGACTAATAGATGGCGTTCTATCTCTATATATTATTTCTGTGATGTAATCAGATGTAAGTTATTATCATTGATAAAATTAAGTATCCCTAAGAAGTTTGATGAGTTGGATTGAAAAACAACAGATAAATTAGTATAATGTACCTAAGGGAGAAGAAATAAATAGTTGCCAAAATATGGCGTTCACATTTTGCAGTTGTAATACTGTTAACCTGAAGAGTGTCCAGAGAAAGAGGGTAGCATGTTATTTATTTATTTCTTTATTCACTGATTACTAATCAACAATACTAAAAAACCAATTGGAAGTAAAATTTAAAGATAATCAAATAAATTGAAAAATAAAATTAATAAAGATTAGTACAGAACCGTGCGAATTAATAGGAACAAAGAGTATTTTTCTTCAAAAAGTGCTTTATTGGACATAAACATACAAAAACAGTAGTTACTGGTAGTTATAGATTGTTCGTTTTAATATAGAATGTGTCCTCCTTTTGCGTTGATAGCCTTTCACTCTTGAAGGCATAGAATTTACCAGGTTTGACAGCTTCCTTTCAGCGCATGTGAAAGACTTGAATTACTGTACTGATCATCTTGGTTTTTGTTGTACAATCCATCTTGGAAAGCCGGTTTTTGTTTTTGATCGGGTTGAGATTGAGGGAGTTTCCGGGCCATTTAAGTACAGTAATCTGGTTCTGTGTGAAAAACTTGGTGGTAAAAATATCAAAATCTGATGCCATTGAGTCATTTAAGGGCTGCAAAGCACGCACCAACAAGTTCACCTCGTAAGGTTAGTGCGCAAGAATGGCTTTGCGAAAAGATGGTGCGATCGAGCACAAAGATAACTATTAGGCACGATAAGATCCATGTTAGCTACTAAACTAGGGTTACCAGTTTTACCTTGAATCGGATTAAAAATATAGGACATGGTTCGCATTCGTCATCTGAGACAGAAACAATCATAGCCATGCCTGTGATAAATAAAGTTGGATACAAAACTGGACAATATCCGCACTGATCCAAGTACAAAAATTTCAAAAAACACTTCTGTAACTTTCGCAGTATGAGAATATTCACGCAAATTCCAAATAAAAAATAGATTAAAGTTATAAAATAGGATCCCCATAAGTCTGCCATAAGATTTTTTCTAAGCAGTGCGCTTTTTTTGATCTATTATTTTATTAAATTGATTTTTGATTGATTTTCATCGACAATTGCTATGTAGATACATAATTTGCTTTAGAATCAATTTAACCCTTGGAGTAAATGGGTATTTTCATGGATGCATCTGTCTCTTTTGCAGGATTTTCGGCGACATCGACTTAAAGTACTATAACTACGAAACTACTACACCAATCATAAAAAGAACAACTGCACAATGATTGCATTGAAATGTCGAATATAGAATATTGAAATATCATTTTGTAAAACAATTAGATAATTATGAATAAATATGAGAACGTCAAAGAAGTGAAAAAAACGCGGAACCAGATCTGGTCGTATCATACTCAACGGATAATTGTTTCACAACCAGATTTGGTCGTATCATACTCAACGGGTTAATATAATCTTTCTTAGAATCATTAATATTGTTTTGTAGAATCAATAATATACAGTTTGTTTTTCGGTTTACAGAATTATGGCGGAAAAATGTGACGGCCATTGGCTGCCCTGAAGCAGTCTCGTCCAGCCGCGATTGTTTTTATCAATCAGTACCACTGTGCCCTCTAGCGGGAGAAAAAGGCAGTAAACACTCTGCCATGACAAAGTCCTTGCGATTTTTAGAGGTAATTGTCACCAACTTACTTCTTTGTCTCAACCGCTGGACTGAGAACTGGGATGGGGGTATACCGACAGATGTTATATATCTCGACTTCGAAAAGGCCTTCGACAGAGTTCCTGTAAGAAGACTTTTGCAAAAACTTGAACATCTCGGAATTCGAGGAAAAATTTTAAGTTGGATATCAGACTTCTTAACTGGTCGCACCTTCCAAGTGAAAGTAGGCGACTTTAAATCTGAACATTTCACTGTATCCAGTGGTGTACCCCAAGGGTCAGTGCTGGGTCCGGTTTTGTTCACCTTGTATATTACGGATCTTCAAGCCTCAATCACATCGCAGAGCAGCTACTTTGCCGATGACACAAAATTCTTCGCCAATCCTATTCTATGCAGTGGACAGCTTCAGCAAGATCTTGACAAGATCAAAGCGTGGACGGAAGATTGGTTGCTTACCTTAAACGTTGAGAAATGTGTAGTGCTTCATATCGGGAAAAGCAACCCCAACAAACAATATTTTCTGGCAAACGCCCAACTAGAAGCAGTCAAGCAACAAAAAGATCTTGGAATAACAATTACTGATGATCTCAAATGGGAGAAACACATAATTGCAATTGCTAAAAGAGCCAACTCTATTCTCTATCTAATAAGGAAGGCTTTCCAACATCTATCAATAGAGGTTTTAATCAAGATCTACAAGGCATATGTGAGACCTATTCTTGAGTATGGCTATCAGATCTGGAACCCTTACTTTTGCAAAGATGTAGATATCCTGGAAAAGGTACAGCGAAGAGCAACCAAAATGCCAGTGGGCCTGAAAAATAGGAATTATGAAGATCGCTTGAAATTACTTGGAATTACTACACTCAAACAAAGAAGACAAAGAGGGGACCTGATTGAGACATATAAAATTCTAACACATTATTACGATGTACCTGCACTGAAGAATATTTACAAATTCAACGTCAATACAAATCTTCGAGGTCACAACAAAAAACTCAACCGTACAAAATTTAAATCTAATCCTCTTAAGAACGTTTTGCCAAATAGAGTGGTGGACATGTGGAATAAACTACCATTTGAAGTGATTAGTGCAATCTCTGTCAATCAATTTAAAAACAGACTCGATTTGTACCTAAAAACTTGTTAATATTGTTTAGCTTTACAAGATCTGATCTGGACGTATCAGCAGAGCTGCCTGTCCAGAATAAATAATAATAATAATAATAATAATAATTGTCCTCTCAGTGACGAGAAAAACAAGGGTTTGATAGTAACGGTATACTGCAATTTTACACCAGACGAAAACCCAATTTAATTTACCTTCAAAACTGATTGGTGCATTGATGAGCGTCGGCGTTAACTCCACTTTTTTATGCTTCGAAAGGGTAAACGATGTCACCACCGTGTTATTTAATTTCATTTTGTTGTCTACACTATCGCTATCTATGCGTGTTTCTGCTTCTGTCTTTTTCGGCGACAATAAATCGTTTTTGTTTAGACGATCAGAAACAGAATCGGACATTTTTATCTTTTCCTCCTCCATCTCGATTTGTTCGAAATTCGAATTATTATTAAGCGATCGCGAGTCGTATCTCGAAGGCAGCTCCATGTCGCTCGATTCGGAGGATTCGATAAACAAGGCGTTTTGGTATTGTTTACAATCATCCGAGCCGATTATTGTGATTTCGGAAAAAGATAAGTTTTTTGTGTCAGTCTGCTTTCGTTGTTTGGTCTTTGGCGGATCTTCTGGAGTCGCGGATTTCACGGTTACACTTTCAGCCGAATAATAACACTGGTTGATTTCGGTGGCGAACCCCATCGGAGTCGCCGGGTCCGTAAACACAGAATCTGAACTGGAATCCTTGTTGGACACTTTATCCTTTACGTTTCTGCTGGGCTTTGCGGTTTCCGTCTCGCTTTTCGCCGCATTTTCAGCGATACAACCGAAAAGACTACCGTCGGATTCTTGGTTCGTTGACCGCACCGCTTGACAGATAAATCCCGTTACTTCATCACACAAACCTCTCGGCGGCTCGACTTCAACATCAACAATAGGTAAAACCGTTATTACACCAGCACCGTTTTCATTTTCTATCTCAGTTTGTTTATTTATTTGCAGATCCGCCGCCGCTTTTTTCTGTTTCGCCGATTTCCGCGTTTCTTTTGCAGGCGATTTTTTATTCCCCAGATTTTTTATAAGAGCTTTCGAGCGCCCGGGCGATTTTCCCGTTTTAGAAGATTTATCACTGCTTCCTTGAATATTACCCATTTTAAAACAATATTAATTTGGCACAAATAACCTACAAACGACGCCTATATTTCATACTCTTCTCATTCCTTTTTTAATGCAATATATTTGTAAATTTCACCACACAACGCGGTTAACTTGTTTAAAACCCCGCAGCACTTTATTTCCCTTATTTATTATTTAAAAAAGCGTGTGAAATACTCCGGTCAAAGCACTATTTTTGACAATTTCGCAGTGGTACATGCGCTGAAGCCTTTTGCTCCAGAAAATCAATACTTTAAATTTCCCGCGCCCTTATTTCGTAAGGCAACACCGCGCGAAGCGCGCCATTTTGAAATCCTCTAAAACGGGCTATTTTCCAACTGCTAGTCGCGGGCGACCGCAGCTGCTAGTGGCTAGTTTTGTAGCGACTGCTATTTATATGATCAGTCGACCGCGGTTGTATTCTGCAAACCAGCTTATTTTAAAAATAAACGTCGAAGAAATAACGTCTTTACTTGTTACAAAATAAATTTTTCCTTTGTTAAGAGAACACATTACAAAATGTGCATTTTATTTATTCTATAATAAGTTACGGGAACACGACACCAACTCAAGCGGGAATGAAATGGGAATGAAACCCACGACGGCATGTTTTCAACCCTCGACAATTTCTCTGTAGTGTGTCATCTGTGTTAGTGCAGGCATACTGTATAATGGTGGCTTATTCAATGAAGGCGACTTTTTTCGCATATAATTACATAATTGCATAGATACGGAGATCGGCCGCCAGCAAGGTGTCGCAACGGTAAAACCACCGATCGGTGTTATTAGCAGTCCAGTAGTTAAATATCCCACAAGCCCACGAGTATAAACTAAATAAATACCATGATTTCGCAAATGCCGTCACCCGGAACGGCTTTGCTGTTCACCTTCATGCGGTGGAAGTTGGCACTTGTGGCCTGCCAGCCAAATCTCTGTTTCACCTCTTCAAACATCTTGGTCTCTCCAGTAAAATATTTATCTCCTTCCTAGAAAAAATATCTAAAACCGCAATTTCCGCATCTTAAATTTTATGGCTTCGAAAGGGGAGTGAATGGGTCGTAAGGTAAACGCTCACAGGTGGCAATACTGCTGTTCTAAACCTACCACAGCCGGTTGTTGTATCCAGAGTCCACCGCTCAGCCCTAAGAAGTGTAAAAAAAATGTATTACGATGGGCCCGACTCCGGTCGGTGAATTCCATGGAAGGAAGGCGTTGAACTCAGCTTTCAATGGCTTCACCGAACATATCCGGGCCCATTGGCAATAAAGGAGGGTGTCGGACGAGGTGGGACTAGTGAGCGGCCGCTCTGCAGTTCTCCAGCGCGCGTGACGTTTCGGCTCGCTACAAGCCCTCATCAGCTAGTCTGCGATGATTAGGACGCGGAGAACTACCAGTCCCGCCCTCGACCTCCCTCTCTCTACCTATCCATATTCTGTAGGATGCCTCCAGTGCCGCTTTCGAGGCTCTCTCCATGTATGAGCTCAGCGCCGCTCTTGGCAGGCCTAAATTCTTGAAGAGGCTGTAGAGTGACTTCGCCGGTAGTCCTCTTTCTCCGACTTCCACGGCGAAGAGATCAGTCTTAAATCCGTTTCTCACTATCCGGTCTACTAAATTGCAGTACTTGTTTACTTTGAAGTTGTGGTCCTTCGGTATGTTGCTTTCCCATGGGACTGTAAGTTCGACAAGTACAACATGCTTTGTCGCCATTGAGAATATGAGAATATCCGGTCTGTAAGCTGTGGTACAGATTTCTGAAGGCATTTGGTAATGCTTCTCATGTGTGTCCATCAGCAATTGCCAGTCCTTTGCTGCTCCCAAAATTGAGGACGGTTTAGTCCTATCTTTAGGAAGCTTATTCGCTCCGGGTTTTACAAAGTTGACCTTCTTGAAGCCATTGCTCGTTTGCCCTTTTCTGGTCCGTGCAAGAGATAGGCTTATAGCCTCTCTGATGATTTGGAGGACTTTATCATGGCGATAGGAATAATGGCCTCGGTCAAGCATTTTGCAACCTCAGTTTGTATTTTTTGTCCGTAAATTCCTTTGATGAGTTATCAGAGGCCACTAATAATAGGTACTAAAAGGCTCAGTCTCTTGCGACTAGTCGCGAGCATTGCGCAGTAATTTTACGTAGATGTTGCTGAATTTTACGTAGATGTACGCTGCGTGGGCATTGCGCAGCAATTTTACGTAGATGTGGAGCGCGGTTGCATCAATGGCTATGGCATATGACTTAATTAAATAAAGAGGAATCACACGCGGCCAGCTGAACTCGACTAGCCGCTTAGTGGAAAATAGGTCTAATAAAACACCATAATAATATCAATTCGTTTAATGCTTGCAGTGACAATGAACACAAGGTAATTTAATGTTTTTTTAAATTATTTACAATGAATTTAAATTCAGTGTTGCGTGGGAACAGATAAAACTAAATCTCAATTGATTCCGTTCTTAAATTGCTAAATCTTAAAATGCAATATGGCTTATCTTAAATACAATAATTTGTCAATAAATGAATATTTTTCATTAAAATTATCATCCATACACATTAACTATATCGTCCATACACGTTTCACGATTTATTTTTAGGTTTAAAATATTTATAGACGATGCCATTATTTACAAATGTGATGAAGAAAAGTGACCATTTCGATTTCCTATTTTATTAGCAACATTTAATCTGTCGATACTACACAATATAGATTCCTTACTTTCACATAGATTCCGCCTATATAATAAAATAAGAACAATAACATAAAAAAGTTTTCAACATTTGTGCGAGATCTAAAAATTGCGAATGTGTTTTACATTTTGTCAATATTATACACAATAATCATAATAAATCTACGGATTTCAAGAATGATCTTACATATAAACACTTATTTATCTTAACGATATATTTTACGCAAATTAATTTATATGAGAATTCGGCTCACACTTTATTTTCCTATTAATCAATTGCATATCAGAAATAAGCTCTTCTTTTGGGAGTGCTAAATGAAATACGCAAAAATAAAACTATAAATAAGAGATTCTATTATTCGGAGTATGTAGCCATGAAAGCGAGAATGGGCCCGATTGCGTTTCTTCTTGAACTAAAATAAGAACTTAGTTCAACCGAACGAGACAGAGCAATATGTTAGAATGGAACATGAAATGAACTGTCTTCGATTTTCCCCCACCAAAACTACCTGTCGATCTTACACACGCCCGAATAAGTTTGAACACATCTTGTGCGGTGTTCGATTTCGCTGATTTACTTAGGGTGGGTAGTTTTAACCCTTCAGGCCCCGATTGGCCGATATCGGCCACAACACGATTCAGCGTGACGACCCCGTCTTAATTTAATTTGTTTTATTTTATTATGGTTTATTACGTTAATATGTTTTATTTTAATATAGTGGTTTGGCAGTAATTAATGTTTTGGCGAGACAGTGTCATAATTCAATTTTTTTACTAATTTTTACTAAAATTTTTTGGGACATCAACTTGTCAATCGGCTGAGGATCCGAGGACTGAAGGGTTAATGCGGAAAAGTGACAACCTTTCATTTCACATTCCGCTTTGACGTACTGCTCCATCTCGTTCACATGAACTAATTTCCGATTTTAGTTCAAAAGAAACGCAATCGAGCGCAATATCCACTCTAGCTTAAATGGATGGATACGGGTGGGTGTTCTATTTACAAAGTTTGCTTATTACCGGTGAGATTGAAGTTAATCACGGTTTTAAATAATTAAAATTAAATAAATTACACTCGACGGGATTACAATTTAACGAAATATTACATGGTATTTAATCTCTTTTGGAAATCCGATAATAGATTAAATTGTAATATGGCACTTACAGTATTTAATCTTGCTTGAGGCCGATTGATATCAGAATTACCCTGACGTGCAAAATTTTCATCTGAATAAGAATTGATGTAAAATAATACCAAATAAAATCATTAAAAATACTAAAAAGGTGGGATTCAATTTTACGCCTAACTGCGATTCAGTCGCGATCAGATTCACGCCTATCAGTGTGAAAAAAATCGCAAGGAATTGCATGCGACGACCACAACAATAAACAAATATAAAACACTTAACTTAATAAAAATAAGTACTATTTTATAAAATATATAATCTATCAGAATTGATATTTTAATGCTAGCATATGCTGTACAGACACATGGCATAATAATATATTGAAACATAAGACTTTTGGCACTGTATACTTAATTTTCAGTAACTTTGAAAGTATTTAATGAATAGCTGAAATCAGATATAAAACGCTATATATTTTATGGGCAGATTTTTGAAAAATTGCAATTCGCAGGTCGCTTGTGGTCCCAGAAATCAATTAATACATTACCAATCAATTTAACAGTCGTGCGTTATTATTACTCAAATAATTCAACAATTAAATCTGAAGATAATTCATAAAAAATCACAAATTTAAAAGGCAGATGTAAAAGCATACGTAAAAAAAAAAATCTCCTTTTTAAAGTTTTATAAAATGTATTTTCAATGTGCTTAGAAACCGAAGGGCCGAATGCATAAACGCGAAGAATTAGGTAGATGAATAATAGCGTTTCATTTTGTTCAAACGTGTACCTATGTATAAACAATTAACATCACTTAAGAAATGGGATGAGGATGTCACTTTTTTTAACTTTGATTTATGTAAAGTTGCAAGCGATTAGCGAGTGAACTTGGACGTATTATGCAATACCGCTTGTAAAACAAATAAAATGTAAAACAAAAGTGGTAATAAATTGGTAAATACAGGCTTATAATAAGTAAAAGGCACTAAGCGATCCAAACGTCATTTTTGTTTTGAGTAGGTATAATTGAGATTATGTTATAATACATACAAAATGAATAATTTCATCTATCATTCTCTTATACAGAGTGAGTTTTAATTAACCAGCATCCATGAAGGAAGTGAATCAGTACGAGCAAGTAAACAACTTTAAATTTAAAAAAATGAGTTTTTTATTTATCTATATTTTTCTTTCGAAAAATTTAGTATTGTTAAAAATAGTAAAAAAAGCACTGATCACGATGCTCCATCAAGCGGTAGGTAAATTAACGCTAATATTGTTAGTTAGCGATATTTTACCTACCGATAGATGACGTAGCGACCTCAAACGCTTGTCAAACTTTTAAATTTCAGTCAAGTGCTTTGAAATTTCAAATGAAAAAAAAAAACAAAAAATATTATTAAAAAAAAAATATATATATTTTCCCTTTTTTTTAAAATTAAAAATTTGTATAGTTGTTCGTACTGATACACCCCCTTAAAGGATGTCGGTTAATTAATACTCATTCTGTCTATAAGCATAATAAATAAGACAAAAATGGATTTAATGCGTGAAAACATTCCGTTTTTATCTTTTTATAATATCAAACAACCGCAATAGTCTTTTTTTCCATATGTATAAGCATTCATTTCGCTTTATATATTCGGCCCGGCGCACAGCTTAGAGCTGATAGAAACTAAGATATTTGCACTTTAAAAGAAATATACAAAGGATGCTTAAGTATTATGGCAGTCTTTAGTCACAATATTAATACAACCAGTCGATCGATGCAATAACACTGCATTACGCGCACTGTCAATAGTTCTTCTCTTACAGAAAAGAACAGTCACTTTGTTGCGTCACTTCTAAGAGATAAATTTTAGAGGGACGCATTAAAGCCTGGTTCAAACAATGATTTCTCTTATAACTCTCCTGGTGCGCGAGTTGGGAGTCGAGTATCCGCTCTCTAAGCTTTCGTCGTAGCCGAGGGATAAGTGTTGGGGGGGCTTTTGCTCCTCGTTTTCTATTTGGTCCATGTATGGGTCGGGAAGTCCACTAACATCATGGTACGGAGACTCTGAAATTAATTTACAAAACAATGTTATCTTGTGAATTTCAGTGAAATTATTGTAAAACACATTGTTGCCGCCGATGACGTAGGAAGAAAATGAAAAAAAAAACACGTAAATTGTAATATACCCAGTAAATTTTTAACTTAAAATATTTTGAAATTTATAAAAATGACCCGTCACAGTTTCTTGGGCGTTCTTCTCTTGCGTGGTAATCGAATGCCTAGACCCAAAATTATATAAATAAATACAAACGGAGCTGCCATGGAATTCACCGACCGGAGTCGGGCCCATCATAATACTATTTTTTTTACACTTCTGGGGGGTGAGCAGTGGATTCCGGACTTACGAACCGGCTGTGGTAGGTTTAGGACAGCTGTCTTGCCACATGTGAGCGTTCACCTTGCCACCCATTCACTCCCCCTTCGAAGCCATAGAATTTGAGATGCGCAAATCGCAGTTTTAGATAATTTTTCTAAGAAAGAGTTGATTATTTTTCTGGAAAGGCCAAGATCTTTAAAGAGGTGAAATAGAGATTTAGCTGGCAGGCCACGAGCGCCAACTTCCACCGCGTGAAGGTGAACAGTGAAGCCGTTCCGGGTTACGGCATTTGCAAGATCATGGTATTTATTTAATTTGTACTCGTGGTCTTTTGGGATATTTGATTCCCATGGAACAGTTAATTCTACGATAAGAGCCACCTTCCGAGATAGAGAGTAAAGAGTTATATCTGGACGGAGGGCTGTGCATCCGAGACTTTCAGGGAATTTATACTGCTTAGAGACCGAATCAACCTCCAGAATCCAATCTGTAGCTTTCTCGATTATTGAGAAAGGTTTTGTAGTTAAATGTTTTTTGCCTTTAGAGCCATCCCGCACAAACTGTATTGGGGGTTTGGAGGATACTGTCAAACCCTTGTTGGCACGAGCCACTGAGAGACTAATTACCTCGCGAATAACAGCGAGAACTTTGTCATGGCGGTAAGTGTACCGTCCTTGATCTAAGGCCACCTTGCAGCCAGCTAGAATGTGCCTAGCTGTGCAAGGGGTATTGCTACAGAGGGGACAAGAACTATCCTCGGCAAAGCTCCAACGAGCGAGGTTACTGGGGTCTGGAAGTGTATGCTGAAAGGCATTCAAATAAAATTTCAGCATCTCTGGCGTCCAGTCATAGAGCATTACCTTCCAGTGCATTGGAGGCGGAATGCAAAAGTCACCAATTGTTGTCCAATCATTCTGGCATTGAAGGCCAATAGCATGAGCCATACTCTTGCTGTCGTAATCTCCCCGCAAAAGAGACTTCTTCAAGTCCACGTCGCTCGTGGTTGTACTGCCATACCCCAGACCAGTGCCATTCTGGCTGATTCCAGTAAGGAACCTTTTGTGGAAGTCTACGCGGGCTTGTAGTTCATTTGAATCACTACAGCCACTTATGCTTCGATATTGCCGGATCTTTGGAATTGCACAGAATCGAATTTTTGGTTATTCTGGAGTTGGCGTAGAGCAGAGAGGGCAGTTTAAGCGCTAGCCCAAAATTTTGTTTGGACCTGAAGAGAGTCGAGGGGTCAGCTGGTTTGGCTAAGGACAGCCAGGATTTTAAACTAGCTGTCACCAGTGCATCTAGACGGGACAGTTGGGTTTTGGTAAAATCGTAAATAAGAAAGGGCCATGACAAATGTGACGTTAGATAATTGTCATAGATCCAGGCCTTACGAGGGCCAGAAATTAGCAAGGCATCTATTTTCGCCAGGCAACTTTTGAAATGCTCTATAACATGATCGCCCAAGACGTCTTTTCCCTGATGGGTGATTTTTCTGCCGAGGAATTTGAAATGATTGTTTGGGTCTATAAGGGAGATATTAGAGCCCTTATAGACCAATTTGGGGTCATAGGATGTAAATTTTGTGCCCATGCGGGCGAGTCCAAGGCAAAAACATTTGGAGGGCTTCACTTTTATACAGCCTGACCAGTCGCAGAAAAGCTCCACTTTCTGTAATAGCAGGGAAAGCTGCTTGGGGCTTCTGGTAATGAAAGTTAGGTCGTCGGCAAAAGCGAGGCACGACGAGGTGTATTGGCCGTCTGTTTTAAAACGGTAGCCCCACTTCCTGTCAAACTGGCTCAGGCTTTCCAGAAGTATATTAAAAACTATATTAAAAATCGTCGGGGAGAGGCAACAGCCCTGAAATAGTCCAATTGAATATGGTATAGAGCGGGTAGTCCATTCTTGCGTTTTAACATGGAAAGTCAGACAGTTGTAGTAGGAGGCTACAATGTCACGCACGACTGGTGGGAAGTTGTACCAGCGGAGTGCAAAGTGGAGGAGACTGTGTCGGACTGACCCAAAGGCATTCTCTAGGTCGAGCCAGCATACATTGATTTGGCGTTCGTGCTGTCTCGCATCCTTGATGGCAGCAGCCAGGAGAGAGTTGTGCTCGAGGCAGCCCGAGACGCCGCGCATGAAGCCTTTTTGAACTGATACTCCAAGGTACTCATTCCGGTGCATGAATTCGCTCATCCTCGTGTGGACTATGCTAAAAAAGATTTTGGCCACAGTGTCTGTGAGAGCAATGGGCCGAGCGTCCTTTGGTCCGGTGCAAACTGGGACCTTCGGAATTAAGATGACTGTCGCTCGGCCAAAATTCTGTGGGACTACACCGCTATTCCATATATTTCGGAAGATGGATCCTAAATATTGCAGAAGGCAGGGGCATTTTTTGTATACTAAATAGGGAATACCATCGGGACCCGGAGTAGAGCCCGACGGCTTCCTCTTTACTTGATTAAGAATCTCATCTAGTGATGGAGGTTGAGAAGCAAAAGCTACCATAGGCAGGGGCGGAGGTGTAATGCCCGGCGGAGGGCTGTAATTATGGAGCCGCATTGGGTCCTCATACGTGGTCGAAAAGTATTCCGTGGCCATATCTTCCGGGATTTGGATTTTTCCCTTGGCGGCAGACAAAACCGTTTTGCTGTAGTTAAAACGGTTTTTGTCGAACCGGGCTTCCTCTTTGGATTTGAGAAATGCTGCCTTGCGCTTGTCGTTTTGCGTTGCTACGCTCTGTATGAGTTTTAGTATAGAGCGGTACGCGCGCGAGAAGTTGTGGCAGAGGGCTTTATCCCCGGCTTTCTTGGCTTCACGTAACTGGCGACGAAGTAGCCGCTTTTGCCTACGGAGCTTTGCCTTAAATGCGTTTTCTCTGTGAACCGGGTCGACATGGGTAGATTTTGGGTAAACACCCGAGAAGTATTCATGGACCGCCACCTGGAAGGATGACAGCTGGACGCTGGCAGGGGCATTACGGTTCACAGAGTGGTCAAGAATAGAAGTTAAATAAAATAAATGATAATCTGAGCGAGAAAAGAGAGATGAACATGGTGGTACGAGAGAGTAAACGCCTGAAGCAGGGGTGGAAATAGTATGACAGTAAAGCCGCTGTACCTAAGAGAGACGGCGATAGACGCTTGTAGCAAGCATCTTTTAGGCAAAAACAAAGGCTTTGTGAGCAGTGCACGGTTGTGATTTTAGCAATCGGTTCGATTTCCCAGGGCGGCTTTTTAAAAAAAATATTTGTTGAGCGGGGCTTTTCTAAGGTCTTTATGAGCCTTTTAACACTGCGAACATTGCTGATCTATTGTGTTCGCCACTTACTATAGTTCTGCGCTAAGCCTTGTGTCATTTAAGAACCGCAGCAGGTTTTTGGCGCCAGATTGTTTTACCTCCTCAGGTTGGAGGTAATGACCACCCAAGTGGGTGTATCTTTTACGCATCAGCGGGCCACACTCGCACATGAGGTGCTGGGGAGTTTCCTCTGCTCCTTGGCAGAACCTGCACATTTTTGTGTCTCTGAGCTTGAGGTTGAACATGTGTTTGTTCAGGCCACAATGCCCCGTAAGCGCCCTCACCAGTATGCGTAGATTGTTCCTATTTAGCGATAAGGCCTCACGGGCCATAAGACGGCTTGGCCGCATGTCTGATTACTTCTCGCTGGGATTTTGTGCGCAAATTGTTTGTTTTATTTCATTGAATTTACATTAACATATATCAACAAGCTATCGCTGAGCAGCTAAGCACATCATGTGCATTGATATATAAGACCTAGATATGCCCTCGGGTACAAATGAGTTTGGTCATATCCGTTGCCCGTAAACACATGCGACAGAGAGAGAGCAATACAATAAACAGGATGCGAGAGAATAGCAAGGCAATATTCATTGCGGGATCGCCCACATCGGGAAGTACTGGCGGAACTACTACTGGCGGTGATTCTTATTGGTATGGAAGTGGTCATTTTCGCACACGAAAGGCCTATTCAGGCCATTTATATATCAATGGTCACATGCCCACATCTTTCATTCTGCACAAAGGTGGGTGCTCACATTCGTTGGCCGTTTACAGTCCCGGTTTCAGCAGTAAGCCTAGAGTACCGCAGTGGCAGGGAAAAATAATAAAATTCTTACCTATATGCTGATCGATCCTTTTTTTCGGTTTGTGTACAGATGCATATGGGTCGGTGCAATATTCTTGTCTGGATGGATTCTGGCTGCCTCTCATATTATATTCATCGGCCATGTTCTGGGGTGCGTTGTGTGCGATATGCGGGTACGGGGCATAGTCATCAATAGCTCCATAGCCACCATGTGCAATTGGGTCATAACCATATGAGTTTTGTCTATCGATAATTTGATGCGGAGGAGCTGCCATATTGTTGACACTATTGTTAGCAGCGGCGGCCATTTTCATTTGCCATAAAGAATCTTGAGAATTTACACTACCGCCATTGTTAGAATTACTATAGCTGTTCTCCATATACCCCATATTGACCCCTGTAACAAAGAACATTAAAGGATTAATAACATCTTTTTTACAATTGAGGCATCAGGGTGATTCATGCAGACAAAATACAACGACATTACTGCATGATTAGTTTTTACCTTCAAAACGGACATGGCCTCGTAGTCCTTTTAGAATGAAGCATAAGAAAAAATAATGTTTTGATGAACCAAAACGAAAAAATGAATAGTATAATTATCTATTAAAACAAATACGTACATTCACCTCCATTAATGTTTTGGACCGGATGTCCCTGAACATTAGGAGCGACGTGATATCCATAGCCGTTCTGTGTGGCATATACATTTTTTGAATCTTCCATTGATAGAGCCAAATCCATAGAATGTTCCAATGCCTTGTTTTCCATTCCCGACGTCGGATAGTAGGGAGGAGGAGCTTGATTTTGAGCGGCGACCATAGATGGTCGAACGTTGTCCATTTCATAGTCTTTGGCGTTGTGCTTTTTTGTCTGATTACGTTTGCAACGACAGAACATCAGCAATAAACCGATGAATAATAGAAAAACTATACACGATACAATAATGGCGATCAGCGTCGGTGTAGCTAACACAGAAGCCTCTTTGATATATGACGGTCCAACTGTAATAATAAATATAATATTAGTAAATAATTTACATTAACTTTAAAGTTAAACAAAAGACAAGTAATTTACTCACTGTCAGCTTCTGTATAATCGCCGCAGTGTTCATGATTCACGCGCAAGCATAATTTTACTCGTACTCTCGGATTTAAATCGTCAATTTGTGTCGTTTCAGCAGCATTATCGGTTGTGTCATCGGATAAAGACCTTCCGCCATTACGACTCTGGCGATTTGGTGGGAAAAGATGATCAAGGACTGCTTCCTTGTAAGTAGGATTGTTTCCAGACACTTGAAGAGGTAGAGTATCCACGACTTGCCAAGTCGCTAATGATGTGTGGCCATTTATCAACGATTCCACTACGCCTACAAGAGATAAACAAGTCGGTCCGACGTTCAGTGCTAGGGTTTTTGTACTCGGATCGAAAGTAACTTGTTCCGGCGATGGTATTTTATCCACTTTGGTAGTCGTGGCAATTTCATTTGAGAACTCACTGTGCCCCTTTGTATTGAAAGCTTTCACCTAAAATAAACAAAATAAAAGTCAGTCCCGTCTAAAACCATAATTTTGGTTTGACATTTATAGACACTTCAAGACATTTATAAAATAATACTTACAACAGTATTACATCTAAATGGTGCATGTAAATTTATTGCGTGATATGAAAGTAACGAAAAAAAGAAACACAAAAAGAAATATCAAGTTTGAAAAAAGCCATTATCACGCTAATTTAATTTTGTCTAACGATTTACCTTGAAAACATAAGTCAGATGCTGTTCGGTAGGTGGCAATTGAAAAAGAAATAAAACCGAATAAATCACCTCTATTCTATATAATTATTCAAAACCTAGATGAGGCAGTCTAAAAATGAATGATATTGCAATAAAGAATATGAAAAAAAAAATAGAAACAAACCTTGAAAACGTAATTTTGATGCTGATCGAGAGAAGTGATATTGCATGGAACGCTCCTTTTACAGTCAAATTCGAGCCATTCTCCATTCCGCGTCGTCATCGAAGTGCAATCTCCGGAAACTACCTCATTGTTCGGCAGAGCTACCCGTCGGTAAGTCACGAAGAATTTAGTGTTTTGCAATCCTCCATCGAATCCAGACTCCCAGAGTAAAGTTACATAATTGGGTCCGACCTCAATGGCCTGTAAATTTTTCGGCTTCTCGGGTGGTCCTTTCGGTTGCAGTTTTATAATAGGACGAATATCTCCGATCGCGTTTGCGACCTGACAGGTGTAATCGCCGTAATCTTTCGATTTGATATCTGATACTTTGAGAATGCTTGTGTATATGTCGTTGTTGTCGGTATTAAAACTAATTTCATAGTGGCCATCAGAAGAACTGAGAAGCGGCGATAAGTTAGTACCATATAACCAATGGAATTCTGGTTTTGGATAAGCTTGGACCTTGCAAACTACTTCTGCTGTTTCGCGGATATCGTAGGCAACCTTGTTATACTGGTGAAGTATAATCGGTTCATCTATCGAGAAAAATAAGAAAAAATTATTATAGAAATATTCATTGCAGTTAACTTATTATATATATATATATATATATATATATATATATATATATATATATATATATATATATATATATATATATATATATATATATATATATATATATATATATATATATATATATATATATATATATATATATATATATATTGATATATACAATACTAATGAATAAAGAGTGATGGCTAATATACTTACGCTCTATCCTCAAGTGCATACTAGATTCAATCTGTTTGACCTCATTTTCGAACACACATGAATACACTCCTCGATCTTCAGGTAGCAGCTGATTTCCTTCAACGCGAGCTTTACCGTTGAATCGCAGTATACTTTGCACACTGACCACTCCATTGTGTGCGTCTTTTAGTTCAGTCCGAACTTCGTATAAATTTGGCTCTGGTGTAATTTCTTGCTCATCTTTCAACCACCTCACTGATGGTTTCGGTTTTCCGTGAGCGCTGCAAGTGGCTGAAAAATCACTATCGCCGACTCTGTGAGTTATGTGCGGTTGAAGTTTGATTTGAAAACGCGGCGGCTGGTGAACTTCCAGGTTGATCGAAGCCATATCTCCGTGACCGAACTCATTAGTCGCTTGACAGTGGTAAGTTCCTTCGCTGCCGAGGTGAGCGCTGGGAATTGTGTATTTTGTTCCGGTCGCGAGAACAGTCGGTTGGGATCCTTGCGAATCTCCGTCGCGGAACCAGCGATATTGAGGTGCGGGCCAACCGGGCGGGCTAGCGGCGCAAGTAAGTGTAACTCCCGCGCCTTCTTGTGCGATCGGGCGATTAGGACTTATTCTCGCTTTACCTGGTTTGTGTCGGACTAAAACGGCGACTGAAGCCATTCCTTGTTTTTCCTGTTTCTTTCCGCCCGGCGAAGTGATGATGTTAACGGCGCGGCATATATACGTGCCGGCCATATCGGAGGTGACCCTAGGTAGTCTTAGCATTTCCCCGCTTTGTCGGTACTCTGGTTTGCCCTCTTTCGTCCACTCGATCGTGATTGGTTCAGGATTGGCCGTTACGTTGCATCGAATGTTGACCATTCCGCCTTCTTCGGTTTCTTTCGTTTTCGAGTCGATCACCACATTCGGTGGATATAAAACGTCCAAGTAGATTTCCTGTTCGCCGACTTTACCCAAGCCGTTGTCAGCTGAGCATGTGTACTTTCCGGCATCTTGGACGCCCACGCGAACTAAAGTGTGAGTGAAGGACGGAGAGATGAATCTTCCGTTTCTCGTCCACCTAACGTTGGACACCTTGGGCTTCGCGTCGACTTTGCATTGCATAGTAGCGGTGCCGTCAATTTCCACTTT
The DNA here is from genome assembly GCA_944548615.1 of Micropterix aruncella. Lineage (NCBI taxonomy): Eukaryota > Metazoa > Arthropoda > Insecta > Lepidoptera > Micropterigidae > Micropterix > Micropterix aruncella. Next base: position 30,680,243 of record OX155953.1, on the reverse strand, counting down.
GAGGGGATTTTCTGGTCCAACTTCCACACGGGGAAAATCTGAAAATTGAAAAAAAAAAGTTGAGGCATTTCCAATATGTCTATTTTATCAGATAATGTCTATTGAGAAAAAGCATTTTTTAATCTCGACTTTCGGAAACTTAGTATTTTTTCTTAGTAACAAAAGTCTAATCAGAAAAGTTGAAGATCATTTGGAACCCAGTTTTTTTTAACTCTGGTGTAGAATAATATTCTGCAAAAAAATCTCCTAATATACAAAAACCTCATTAAAAAATTGAGTTAAATCATTGTTATTTTGGGGCAACTACATATTTGCACTTTTGTGCATCCAACCAAGGACATATTCAAGGGGGGAAGGGGGGGGGGGGGGTGGGACAGGGCACATGTCCCCCTGATTTTTTTTGAGTAAAATATAAAGTGGAGAAAAATTGAGAATCAGGGAGAATTTGCGACTTATGTACCTAGTGTTAGGCACGAAGGGGAGGGGGGGGGGGGGATGGGATCGAACCATCTTAAATTTGTCGTATTTTTGTTTCATTATTCAATCAAATTCAAGTTTGGTGGGTACAGTGCACGTTATTTTAATGAATGTCCCCCCCCAAAACTGAAGTCTGGATATGTGCCTGCATCCAACATGTAATAATAGGGACCAAGCATAATTTGTAGGTTTTCATATGAACTAGACTATGTACATAGTTGAGAATAATGTTAAAATCCAAAATGGCTACTAAAATATTCAGAACGGATGGATAATCTACTGCACATAACACGATGATTTATAAATTCTCGTGATTTGAGTTACAGCTCGGGACATGGACGTTGCTCCAGCGCGCTTTTTATGTGCTGCCAGAGCGATGAATAATGTCTTTGTAAGCAAAAGTTCGCGCCGACGAAGTTTCATATCCGATAGTGTGCAGCCCCGCGATTTTCCGTGTCGCGCCTCGAATAACTGCATCGGAGTTGCAAGCATACAGACGGGCGCGGCCCGCAAAATCATCTCACATAAAAGCTTGGCAATGGAGCAGTTTCTATTTTGAAAGAAGAGCGTCTCTCACAAGATTAATGCAGCCGCACATCAGTATATCGTTCAGCATAATGATTCTTTAAATGAAAACTGGATAGCCGTATTTCGACTTGGTGTGGTAGTTGTAAAGTATTGTTTACAAATACAGCGCATCAAAAAATAAATAGAGGCGCACGCACTAGACAGAACAGCGCCCATATTTGACAGTTATAGGTGCGTTCATTAATAAATTAATGCCTCTACTAATCCGCGAAACCCCAGTGTACTAACACCTAAAATTTTAGATTGGTTTCAAGAATACCCCCCCCCCCCCTAACCTAAAGTTAACACTGAGTCAGTGGAGCAGATTCTTTTTTGTAAGAAGAGCGTCTCTGACAAGATTAATGCAAGCGCACATCAGTATATCATATCATCAGTACCTATATATGGATAGCCATCTTTCGACTTTGCATGGTGCTTGTAAAGTATTCTTTACAAATAAAGCGCGTCAAAAATCAAAGAGGCGCACGCAGTAGAGACAGAACAGGGCCCATATTTGACAGTTATAGGTGCGTTCATTAATAAATTAACGCTTCTACTAAACCGCGAAACCCCAGTGTACTAACACCTAAAATTTTAGATTGGTTTCAAGAATACTCCCCCCCCCCCCCTAACCTAAAGTTAACACTGAGTCAGCGGAGCAGATTCTTTTTTGTAAGAAGAGCGTCTCTGACAAGATTAATGCAAGCGCACATCAGTATATCATATCATCAGTACCTATTATATATGGATAGCCATATTTCGACTTTGCGTGGTGCTTGTAAAGTATTCTTTACAAATAAAGCGCGTCAAAAATCAAAGTGGCGCACGCGCCAGAAGAGCGCCCCGATTTGATAGTACACTTGACGCTTCTCAATTAAACCCCAGGGGGCCTATTCTTGAAAAATTTAGCATGCTAAATTTGTTTATGGCCCATGTAAATCAAATGGACCATAAACAAATTTGGCATGCTAATTTTTTTAAGAATTGCCCCCCAGAACCCCTAAAACTTTAGTGTGGTTTCAAGAATAGGCGCTCTGAACTTACAGTTAACACTGAGCGTCACGGTGGCTTCCAATTTCTCTCCTTCTGGCATGGCTCTGTTCCAGACGACGCATCTGTAGACGACGCCGTCATCTTCACGGCTCGGAGTCAGTGTTAGGGTGGAAACGCTCGCTTCAGATCTTGATTTGGCATTCTGAATAGACGCTTCGATCGGATATGCAGAGCCTTCGCGATACCACCTGTCGAAAAAGTAACATTTTAACCGTCAGTAGTTGGCACGGCGTACGGTGATGTCTGCTAACTACTCTTTCGGGGTTCCCTCTTTTAACTTTTACTTAACTTTTTGTTGGTTATTTCTCTCATAAAATTAAACTAAATAGTCTGGTGAGTGCATTGTGACAGCGAGATATTTTCGAATAAAAAATCGGATGAAAATTCATTATGTTGATACAACGCAGGAATACGGAAAATTATTTACAAATGTATTTCCCCTTGTTTCATATGCATTTCACAACGTAGAAATTAAAATAACAAACCAAAGAGCCAGCTAGGAAATGTCAAGCATTCTCACGTGTATATGCAAGCAAGCGCAACGTATTGCTCCGAACAAAAAATGATGTTTACATTTTTAAACGTCAACGAAGCAAAAAAGAAGAGAAAGGAGCCAGGAAGAGGGGATATCACGAAGAAACAGTGGCGGGGCAAGAACTTAATTTGATGTGGGCAAGGGTACATTTCGCGAGGCCCTTTTCTCCTTTCCCAACATGCATCATGCATCGGCTAACTTTTGACATCTACTATTCTACATAAGTAAGTAACGTACCGCGAACAGTAAATTTTTATCACCATTTTTTATCATCACCACTTTTCGTCATTACCATTTTTTATCAGCAACATTTGACGTACATTTTATTTGCTAAACGATAATCTGAGTCAGCCTTAAAAACCATAACTTAACAAGTATGTCAAAAAAGTAGTTTTGAAAAATGTGTCTTTGAACAGTAGACGAGTCACGACATTTTTGAAAAAGATAGCAGTCATTACGAAATAGTGGTAATAACGAGAGAGTTGTCATTTTAGAAAAGTAGACTGCGCGACTGTAGACATTTTAGGAAATACAGTAGGAAATACATTTTAGGAAATTACATCTGAAACATCCAGGTTGATACATCGTCGATAAAGAAAGTCTAATCGCCTGCTATATCGCCTCGTGTTTGCTGACTGAAAAGTATGATTATTGTAAAAATTATGATAAAGATTGTTCAATCAAAGCTATATTAAAGATAACCATATAATAATATCCTTATCCAACAGATTATACTATAATTAAACGGCAATAAAATAAAATGACCGTTGTTACCGAAGCAAGAATTATTTGATCCAAGAGTGGAAAAGTTGATAAAAATGATAAAAGCGAGATATTATCAACATATTTATCTCAAATAATGATGTTTGTAAAAGCTTTGACGTCCACGAGCCATGCCTTATTTGAAACTAATTCAAAACATAACTAACTAAAAACTAAAATGGTATAAAGCTATAGGTTTTAGTAAACACATCTCAAACGCTGCCACTTGTTATAAACTTTATTCTTCACCTGAATGATTCACCTAATAAATAAAACCAGCAAAAATAGAAAGAAATATTTGTTAATTCGGATGGTTTAAAGAATTACTGTACCTCCTGTACTGTACATATATTGTTCGTAAGTTCAGTAATATTCAGACCTAAGTATGCCTTTGATAAACGATAATTTACAGATCAAACGAACTTAAGTAATGTTCTATTATATGAAGCAAGGCTGTCGAAATCTAGCCCCCCCCCCCCCCCTTTGTACTTTTCGAGGCCCCTTTGGGCTGTCAAACATTCTGAGGATGATGAGGACCCTAAGATATAGCTTATACGTAAATCCGGCTATTTATATTATATTAGCCATATCAGTTGTAGAGTACTTGTACAGAAGATGCTCTAAAAATTGAGTATCATTTCATAGCGCGTTTCGTTGGAGCCGAAACGTGGGCGCGGGTTTGTTTTTTTAAATAACTTTAAACGTTGCGAAACGCATGTAGAAACAATGGGAAATACATTTGTTAATATAATACGATGTGTCTAACGAGGTGCTTCGTATACTTATGAAGAACGTCCCTCAAGGTAAGTTTGTTTAAATATTTTATGGTAATGAGCAAATATTTTGTTAGAAATTGAACACAAACTATACATTTGCAAAAAATTGTTTATACCTACAAATGAATACAAACATAATATAAATTATCTTCGATTTCGCGATGTGATTTTTGGACATATCAAGTTACACTATACGATAGGTCACTAAATAGGGAATTACATGAAGGCATATAAGCGGTACCTAACAAATTATCCCACCAAATTATCGTTAAAAGTTTACTCGTGCCCGTCCATAAGACATAATCAACGATTAGAGTTAGAGTTGTCAATTACGACGGGCGAACCCGTCACCTCAGGAATTTGTAACGATAGTGATCGTTCTATCTCCCGTGAGGTTAGCGTAGATGGCTTAGAGACAATACAAATCTACTGTATCGCTAGGCCAACATGCCCGATAGAGGCTAACGCCTTACGGCGAGGTAATCTCCGTCTGGAATTAACCATCAGGATACCTCATTCCTCCCGACTGGTTACGGGGCCGAAGTTGCTTATGCGGCCTCTACCTGTTGTATTTCAGCGGTAATTCAATAAGTATTTATCGCTGACATGGGCATCCTTTGCCCGTCATACCACTCGGGATCAAGTGGTCGATAGGTGACATCAGGTCAACATTTAGCCCCGCTGTTTAGGAGACAGTATATTTACATAGTCTCCAAGCGTTGAATCGTGAGTTGGACCGATCCGAAAACACAATAGATCTATGGCCCAAGCTGCACGAAATCGTTCGCTACCAAAAACGCTACCGTTGGAGATGTTATACGTTGGATAATGGGCCCGATTGCTCTTCTTCGTGAACCAAAATAGGAACTTAGTTCAACCGAACGAGACAGAGCAATACGTTAGAACGGAATATGAAATACCAAAACTACCTGTCAAACTTATAGACGCCCGAATAAGTTTGAACACATTTCGTGTGGTGTTAGATTTAGCTGTTTTATCTTCTGTGGGTTGTTTTAAAGCGTAAAAATGACAACCGTTGATTTCACATCCCGCTCTGACATACCTACTGCTCTGTGTCGTTCACATGAACTAATTTCCGATGTTAGTTCAAGAGAAACGCAATCGAGCCCAATGTCTAAAAATAATATTTCTGTATTAACCCATATATGCCTATGCATATATGATTCGAAAGCGAAACAAGAAGTAGTACTTTTGTAAAAGCATCGGAAATCCTTTCGCTGGGAGCTCAGTAAAATCCAAAAAACTGCTTTATATCGCAAGAGTACGGAACTATCTCATATTACCAACTAAGTTTTAGCAGAATTGACACTTTTGATTGAAACAGTAAACAAAGCCAGTTGTGTCGTGTTAGCATTGTGCAAAAATCATGTCTTCTCCCATTAAAATGTAAGTAATTATTCAGTTGAGTAAAGCTTTCTACAAGTATCATAGTTTTGTAGTAAATTTTGATAAATTATGGACTTATTCGATTTTGTAGAATTAGTTGATTGTATATAGAATATATAGAATTAGTAGCTTGCTTGTGAAAATAAAAATAAATATTAAATAAACTTATTATAACATCTTTGTTTAAATTACCTATAACGAATGTAGGATATTTGCCTATTGTTTCGATTTCGAACACCTCTAAAATAGTTTCGACGAAAGAAACAAAATAGAGGTTTTCTATTATCCAGGTGCTCTAGATTCTAGATTAAACTCACAAACACATCGGCGACGTCTACCTACACGCGGTCCGAATAAAGCACGGCCAACATAAATCACCCCAAGTGCTTGTCCATTAAATTCACTTGGCCAATGCATTATGCAGCGTTCAGAGCCCGCGGCCAGGAAGGAAGCAGAAAACCTCCATCCGCAAACCGACGTGACGGAGCAAATTGAAAAATGCATCAGGCTTCAATTGCCCTGGACTCTTTCCCGTATCTAATAACGAACCAATTCTACCACCAATGCCGCTTTACACAAGAGCTCACTTATAATCACACAGTGAATCACTCGTCACTTAAAGTATATAAGTATTTTTCATTCATCACTTCAAGTATATACTGGGCCCGATTGCGTTTCTCGTGAACTAAAATGGGAACTTAGTTCGAACGAACGAGACAGAGCAATACGTTAGAACGGAATATGAAATGAACTGTCGTCGATTTTCCCGCACCAAAACTACCTGTCGAACTTATAGACGTCCGAATAAGTTTGAAATCATTTCGTGCGGTGTTAGATTTAGCTGCTTTATCTTCAGTGGGTAGTTTTAATGCGTAAAAGTGACAACCGTTCATCTCACATTACGCTCTGACGTACTGCTCTGTCTCGTTCACACGAACTAATTTCCGATATTAGTTCAAAAGAAACGCAATCGAGCCCACTATCACTTTAATTATATACTTTTTATAACAATTTATTTTACTTCCCGGCCCACCAGGCACGTATCCAGAATTCAGTTTCGGGGGGGAAGAGTAGGGGTATCCCAACTACCCCCCCCCCCTCCTGGATATGTGCATGATACTAGTAATAATTCGCGGATTCTCCCTGATTCTTAATTTATTCTCGACTTTATTTTTTTTTAATGTCCGACTATATTTATGGGGAAGGGGGAGGGGGGTGGCGCGTCCCCTGTGTCTCCAGCACTGGATACGTCCTTGCGGCCCACCAGCCGTTCAAGCGTAAAAGTATTGTGAACGCGCAAAAAAAAATCGACATGAAGACGGAAATATCAATTTTGAGCCTCCCTAAGACGATTGAGACTATTTCCAGATTAAAGTATGTCTCTGTGTGTGTGTGTGTCTTTGTGTATTCTTCCAAGATAACGCCCAACGCTTAATCCGATTGAGCTGAAATTTGGTATGCAGGCATAATTTGGTCATGACGAGAGTTTTAAGAATTGTGGACACATTAAATTAACAGCGAATTCGTCGCGTTTGCAATTTGAATTTAGTTTCCCGGCCCACCAATCGACGAGGAAGGAAAGTATTGTGACCGCTTTAAAATTTTCGAGGATTAAGACCATTTCCAGACTGAAGTCTGTCTGTGTGTCTGTCGGTCTGTGTCTGTGTATTCCTCCACGATGGCGATTTATAAATTATTCAGATAAAGTCAGTCTGGGTGACACAACCATTTTCTTTATAACGATGACTATTATTAACTATTCCTATTTTTCGAAATTATTTAAGCTTTTTATTTGTGATTTTGAATTGATCATTGCTTTAATCTTCTTTTTATACTTTTTGTGTATTCAATAAATTTATTCGTGGCCATTTAGATATTTTAGGGGCTCTCTAGACGATCAAGCATGCATGTCAAGCATCGCGTCGCGGGCTGGGAAAAGATCGTAAACCGCAGGAATTATGCAATTTTTTTTTTAATATTTACCAAAAATGCCTAATTTTGTAGTTTATACCAGGGAGTCACGTTAATTAGACGCAATTGATTGATGAATGACGTGACTCCCTTGTAAAAACTACAAAATTAGGCATTTTACGCTACGCAATGCTTGACAAGCATGCTTGATCGTCTAGAGAGCCCCTTAGATTTACATTTTTTAACGTATTAACGCATTAATTGTTGTGACTGTGTTTATGGAATGCTGTGTCTAGTGAGATGATTTTATTTGATGTTTTAAATTGTAAATTATAATATCTGTAAATTGCTTTAAATTAAAGTGATGCAACGTGCTGAGTTGTCTATTTTTATTTTTTAATTTATTTATTTAATAATTAATTACTATAAAACATTGATTTGCTTACAAAAATAACATGAACCGAATGGCAAAACCTTAACCTTTTGCTTAGTTGATTCTGTCACCCAACTGGGACTAGCCCGTTCTAGTCTAGGTGGACAGGACTCTAATATTACAATCAAGTTTGCTTGATTGCTTGATTGCTTACAGATGTACAAGTTTTAGTAAAAAGCTAATAACACTAACTTGCCCTAAAATTTGGTCTTCAAAAAAAATTAAGTAAAAAAAAAATAATACCTAATAATAATAAAAAATATTAAAAGATAATATAATAAATAAAATGCAATTCCATTATATAATCGGCAATAATATAAAATTCGATTAAATAATATAAATAAAGTTATATGTGAGAAAAGAAAGAAACAGTCATTAATATTTAATATGGTAAGTAGGATTTAATATGAAAATATCTAGTCAAAAAAAGTACAATTCATTGTCAAAATAATATATAACAACAAAGTCAAATAATTTTTGGTAGTTAGTTCAATGTTAAAATATATTCAATATACATGTTTGAAAATATGTTTAAATTTGTGCATCTAAATTGTATTAAACTATTATTTCTAACATTTGATGTATGGTTAGTCTGTCATGATTCGATAACCATTTCTTTAGTTTATTTTTGAATTCCCTCAATGTCAAATTAGTATATTACTATGTATATTATATGAAATAAGGCAGATAGAAAATTTCAGAGAGATTGAGTTTCGTTAGAGCTGCAACTACCGCAGATACCGAGTGGGTATAGCACGTAAAGTGAGATACGTGTTTATTCCGCGTTACGCCACAGTAAACGTAACACAAAGAGTTCCGCAGCACTACTTACGACAGACAGCAGCAATGAAACGAAACACAAATAATAAAATCGAACAGGGCGCCGTGAGAGGATTTTCCTATCCCGTAAGTACAGTATCGAATTTAGCCCGAAACGCCGAACGCAATTCTTCGACTTTCCCGCGGAGGAAATGTCGGCGATCTTAAAAGTGATGTGTCGAACGCGTCGGCGAACGCTGAAAGTTCTCCTCTCCGCTGCTGCATTATTTATTGCGGCGCTTACCTTAATAAATATGGTTGTAACGATCCCGCATACCGCTCGGGAATATTTTGCGGTGAGTGGGATTTTCGCGGATAACACGTATCCTAAGAGTGCGCCCGCCGTTAGGCACCATAACGGACGATAGCCCATACATTCTAGCGAGTGATTTACAATAAAAGAAATATAAAAATCGGTTGTGTCACCCCAAGACATTCCCGATAAGTAGACAAGCCCCGCCACCCCGCCCCCCCTCCTCCCCCCACGCTAATCAACCTTCCCTCGCGGGTTTGTAGAATTATTAATATTATTCCGTGGTATTAAAATGGTATTTTTACAAAACTGATGTAGTATTTTTTAAATATGGCGGAATTTACATATTATTTGCGTCGCGTGTATACGAGATATTTTATAACCAAAACTTCACAACGTGATTTCGTTCCAACAAGGCATTTGTCATCCAAAACTTTATATTTATAATAATTATTTTTTTTTTTATTCATCCCTAGTATTACATGATTAAATTTCCTATAATATATTTTACATGATTTATCGTACATACAAAATGTAGAACCCTGGAAATTTGCTAAAAGTGAAGCTTCGGCGGGATTTTATCACCTCACGAGGCAGAGCCTGTATTGAGGTGATATTTAGTACTGCGTTCATCTGTCGGGTGTATAGGTACTTTCTGTAATCTTGGGAAATCCTACAAGTGTATATTGTATAACTAATTTAGTATATATATTACACAAAAAAATAATTATTAAATTAAATGAGATATAATATATATGGGAGATATATGAATACAGTTATGAGGGTAATGAGATAATAATAACAATAATACGTAATATAACTCATCTGACGACTTACAGTGCTCCTTCGTCGAGTGTAACAATCATAATGTTACCAGTCTTTTGTAGTGACTACTTCGTCTATCAGAACTATATCCTGACTACTTCGTCTATCAGAACTTTGAATAATCAAAGTTAAAGCACTCGTGATAAGGCGGGACAGGACCCCCCCCCCCCCCTTTCCCCCGATAGTGATTGATTATGACAGCAAATCTAAAACATTTATACTATTTTTGTAGTATTTACTTGGTATTGAATCGTTTCTCAACAAGATGGCGGCTCGGCGTTATGATTTGATTAAAATGTCTGAATTTATTTATTTTTGTGTAGCTTGTATAAGAGATATTCCGACACAGATGCTCCAAAAAGGCATCTGCGTACCGAATTTGAAGTCTCTAACTGCAATATTTCGAGAATGAAGTATGACTAGCGCGCCCTCTGGTGGACCGATTTCAACTACAATCTTCTCATATTCTTACAACCATACTTCCTACAATCTTCTCATTTTATTTATATAATATAATACAAGTCATACCTGTACATATAATTAAGCATAACAATATTTCTATCATAATTGAAACAACAATGGACTAGAGAGAAATTCAGGAAAAATGCTCTGTCTTGCTATGACCGATTGATGCCTGCATTTCAATTTTCAGCTCAATCGGATAGAGCGTTTAGGCACTATCGTAGAGGAATACACACATAGACACACATAGGCACACACACACACATACTCACAGACAGGCTTCAATATGGAAATAGTCTTAATCGCCTCAGGGGATATGCCAGAAGATATGTTAGATATGAAGATATGCCAGGGATATGTCAGAATGGATATTTCCGTCTTCATTACGATTTTTTTAACGCGTCGACAATACTATCCCTTGGGCCGGGAAAGTAACAAGTAAATATATTAAAAAGAATAAAAACACGACTGCCATTACAGAAAGTTAACTATTGCATTTATAATCAGTTTTATTACGGTTTTTATGAAATATTTCTGGTGTATGTATTTATCCAAATAGATAGATGTATATTTCCGAAATGTACTCAGTCAGACCTTTCATTTGACACTAATCACGATATGTATATTAATTTATTGACATTTGGGGATTTGAACATTTAGACAACTACTTAATTGAGACTCGGGATGACAACGATTCTAACAATATCTTATACTCTAAATCGGTTCAAGCGTTTAGATGTTATAGTGAAATAAAGAAAACATACAAAGATGAACCCTGAACACATTACACTCCTTTTTTGTTGGACAGTCGTGTAAAAATGCCGCTCGCTCTTCAAAGTATTACAGAGCTCTTCAATAAAAGGATCGCACGCGCGGCCACAGAATGGCGTAATTGCTGCGTGCGTAATTATATTACCGTCAGTCCATAAATTTTGGACAGACGCAGCAATCCCTTACGCGCGCGCCACGCTCGGAAAAACGTGCCCGCTACATATTTAATGAGGAGCCTCCTAGGGCCGCGTAATATTTCGCGTCCGCGCGGCGCTCTGGCGCGATGGCGCGCGCGGATAAAAAGGAGAAAATTACGTTTTGATATAGGGCTCTAAGTACATCTGGCGTAAGTAATAAAAGGATCCTTTCCGCCCGCGTACAAGTTGAATTTCGGAATAGAAGCACCTCGGCGTCTCATTTTCATTTTGGAAACCTGCATTATATATCTTACGGGTCGGCGGAATATAGTGGCAATATGCGTAAAAGAGATGTTAAGTAGGCTCTTATACGATAATGTTTTGGCATAAGAGTCTCCTAAGACAACGTGAGAGAACTATATTCTCTTAAAAGAATATAAGCGACTAGAGTCTAGTCTCATATATTAGACTAAAGTCGAATCTAGCATTTTATATTGGACTATAGACTATAGTCTATTCTGTAAGATAGATATGCTTTGGATATAGATATCAATTGGTTATTCAAATTTAATGAAAAGAGGAAAATAAAGTATAGGCACGACGATCAAAGCAATAAGCAAGACCACATCAGTTACTGATTCTTCTTTTGGTCTCCAGTATAATGAACATAAAAACAAGTAAATATATTAAAAATAATAAAAAACATGACTGCCCTTACAAACATTGAACTATTGTATTTATATTACGGTTTATGTATTTATCCATATAGATACTTGTATATTTCCGAAATTCGCTCAATCAGACTCTTCATTTGACACTAAACACGATATATTTACGTTAATTTATTGGCATTTGTTGATTTGGACATTCAGACAATTATTTACTTAATACTTGGACTGGTAATATACCTTTTGACAATCGGGATATCATAACGATTCCAACAATACCATACACTTCTAAATCGGTTGAAACGTTTAGAAGTTATAGCGGAATAAATAAACGGTTAAGAGGCCTATTACAAAATAGCGTAGGTATTCTTTTAAAATGAGTTTAAAAAATGAACGCATTTTTTTTTGGATGTAACTATAAAAGATAGGATAAATAAATAAATAAATAAATAAATAACTATTCAACCCTGGGAGAAAACCGCGGCACTGAGCGCTCTTCTCTTGCGCAAGCAAATATATACACAATTTCTAATTGTTTTTTGCAGTGTTTTCTCCTTTCTAATGACAATAATTTATATTATGTCGTATTGCTAAAAGAGTGAACTTTAATATAGTATAAGTATTATATAAGAATCTTATTTTATTTCTGAGAAAATTAGAATGATACAGGAAGATTTTTTTTAAATTTTGTGTAATTGTAAGTAATGTATACCTTGGATATGTGGTCAAAAAACGAAAAAATAAGGCCGCTATGGTCAACAAGAATACATGACGGACATAAAAAAAAATAGTATACGGTTTTCGTTGTAGTGATATTACTGTATTAAGGAGCTCAAAGTTTGCCTTCCGAGCGTTTTACGAATAACGACTTTCGGAAAATGGGCTGAATAAGTAAATAATATTCGTTATATCTAAAATTAAAGGCCGCTATGGTCAACATCAAGAAATGGTCCAGGTAATTCAGTAATTAAAGTTTGTAGAAATCTCTTCATTTCTTGGAATTAGAACGCCAAAAATCCACTTTTCTTGCCTTTCTGGAAAAAATATGTGATAGGGCTCTTAACATACGAGTATATACATAGATGAACGCTGAGCATGCTTTTTTGTTTTGAACATGGATCCTTTTTTGTTGGGCAGTCGTGGAATAAAGGAGCAGGTCGATGATCAAAGCAAGGCCTATGCAGTTACTAATTCTTCTTTTAGACTTCAGTACTTATAATAAACATATAAAAATATGTTTTGTCGATGATTTAGAGAAATGCACGATTGTTTAACATTATAATAACAATATAGCCCCCTATTTTTTTAAGAATAAAGGCGACCTTATTGCATATAATATAATATATTTTGTTTTATTCGTGGCACTCCAATAAGACTCAGAAAGTGAGCTCGCCTTACCACAGGAGCGCTTAGCAAGGCGGGCTCGATTGCAATTTACTTGGCACATTAGAAAAACAAAAACTTGATACCTGGGAACGACCATATCCGAAGAACTTTTGTTTCATTTTTTTATTTTATTTAAGCACTAATGATATAAGCACTTTGAAATATAAGCACTAATTTAAACAAGTGTTTAAGCGAATCCCTCGATAAGGAACCAAATCAATAATTTAGACTCAAAAAAAGTTGCTCATTGCCTCGAAAACTTTCAAGCGCGATTACTCCTACAATGTAAGCGGTGAGGTGTTTTATTTTAATTTAAATATATTTTCTTGGTTAATTCCCTAGTTTCGCGCTTAGGCAACATTTGCTATTTAGGACCTACATTAATTACAATTAATTAAAACGTGAAAACGCTCTGAGTTTTACGCTAAATATGCTTTACCATTAACACCCATATACAACCACTGCGAAAATGACAGTTTTACTGTGTGACCGCTGCGATCGAACGTTTAGTATCCGCCCGCTCGCCGGCGCGTACGCATGTAGAATATGTACAAACCCTACAAAAATGACCTGGCTTATTTGTTCGCGGATCCACCCATTTCAGATATTTTTCTCAGGTCCTTTGTCCCCTTTACTTAGCCTCGGACATATATACACCTAAAACTAAAAGCATATAAGGGGGAAATCTGGATTATAAATTATGTTTCTTTTATGCTCTTGCATTTTAATGTGTATATAACTAATAAATAAATAAATAAATTGCAGCAATATATATCACCTAACCTATAGTCAAAGTTTTGCTTTAACTACACAAAATAAAAATGAGAAAAAAACTAATAAACAGAAAAAACATTGATAATGTCAAAAGAAAAACAAATAATAAAATTAAATAAAGACGCAGAGGGGGGGAAGGAAAGGGCTCCAGGTAGGAGAAGGGTTGGTTATGTTACGGTATTAGGTTTACGTGCTACTTGAACCTGCCCTTGAATGCGTTGATGTAATGATGAATACCGGAAACGAAATACGCAAATATTGGCGAAAAATCATATCATTGACAAATAATCTATGTGTTTCCCCCCTATAATGTTAATCATGATTAATTATGAATTAATCATGATTTGAGTCTCAGCTGGGCTTGGAACGGTGACCAATACTTTATTGGTAGGCGATCAACATGATTGATTATCTATTGTTTATTTATTAGCTAAATGTATATAGCATGTTTTATTTTTATAAACAGAAACACGTTGTAGATTAACACTGGGAGCTATCGTTACCCATGTGTTAGGGTCGGCCGAACTCACAGGTCAACACCCATCCGGCAGCCTCCAAGCAGAAGTGTGAGCCCGGGTAGGACTCTGTGCCTGCGGGTCAGTTCCCATGGGAATCGTAGTTCGGGTGCTCCTGGGCGGTTTGCGTACAGTTGGGCGTTAGCCAATCGACTGTGCATTCCGACGGATAGCCGGGGGAGTCCGAAAACGGCTTTGCTTCCGTTGAGGGGCGGTTGTTTACCTTGTGGCAGCCGCTCTTGAAACGACCATTCGGCTACCCGATACCGGGTGAAGAGCCGGGCAAAGGACGCCTTGGTTCGCGATAGATTCGGTAGACACCGAATCACCGCTACACAGGGGAGAGCTACTCGAACCCGTAACCAGTCGGGAGGTCGGAGAAATCTGGCTGTAACTGGAAGTAAGGACGCGAGTGTCGGCGCGCTGGGGGAAAATCCGGTTTCTTGCGGCAAGGCATTGGCTTCTTACGGGCGAGTGGCGTAAGTAGACAGTGGACTGCTTTCGTCCCAAGTCTTCTACGCTCACCCCACGGGAGACATATCAAATATCGTTAAAACTTCCTGAGGTGACGGGTTCGCCTTTTGTAGTTGACAGCTTCAGTTGTAGATGAACACTAGTATAGCTATTTATACATTTCAAATTACCATATAATACTTAAAAGAAGATAATCATGAAAGAAAAAAAAACATACCTGATGTTAGGTTCTGGGGATCCACCGACGCTGGAGCACTTGAGTTGCGTCTCCCGACCTTCGGTGGCCTGTGCCCTCGCGCCCGGGGCCACCGCCGGCGGGCGCGGCGGAGTCAGCACCACCAACGCGTGGGACTGCGCATGCAGGGTTCTTCCGCTTCCTCCAGCCTTCACAACGCATTCGAATTTTCCGTTGTCGCGTTCGTAAGTAGCGTTCGAAATGAGTAAGTCGTATCGGCCTTGCTCTGGACGGTAGTCGAGCCTAAAACAAAGAAGAAAAGTTGGCATCAAGTTTCATTTAGGTCATTTTTTCATTTTTTTGTTCAGATATTAAAACGCTTCTTATTTTAATAAATAAATACCCAACGGGAGTTTACTGCACTTATCTTGTTTTTAATTCCCCATTTGCATAATCTTATCATGCGTTTATGATATCGCGATTAATACGTTTTAGATGGTATATAAGTAGAGATATAATTAGTATATTAAGCGACACATTTCATGGATACATCGTTAATTTAATTCGAAAATGTATAGCAAACGGTTTCTGATTGTTGTCTTATTGGCGTGGTTAAATGAAGGCCATTCCGCCGAAAATGATTGGTGGACATCTATGCAGTTATACCAAATATACCCTAGATCCTTTATGGATAGTGATGGCGATGGGATTGGCGATTTGAGAGGTGCGTATACATGTATTTGAAACTTTTTATTTTCAAGTCTTTAAAACCCGTTCCCACTATGACAGACCGTCTGTTTCGACGAAAACCGTCGCCCGGACATAGGTGCTCACATATAGACGGATCCGTCAAAAAAAATCGGCTGAACTCAGTCGAGTCCAGGCCTCCGTTACCGCTAAAATTATGCCTGCGGGGAGAAAGATCATGTACGCGGGGTTAGACGGTGCTCCGCAGTGACGAACCGTCGCGTCCGTCCAAAAATCGAGTCCTGTTTTTTACCCGGATCCGTCTACATGTGAACAGCTTCATATAAATTTTTCGGCCACTGGCACTTCCGTCTGTTTAGACGGACCAACTTGGGTTGTCGACTACAGCGGGCGAGCCCGTCACCTCAGAAAGTTTTAACGATTAATCGTTCTATCTCCCTGGAGTGACCGCATAAGACTTGAGGACAAAACAGTCCACCGTCTAGCTACGCCACAAGCTAAGAGGCCAACGCCTTAACCGCGAGATAGCCAGGAGTGTTACCCGGCGGGCCTACACTCACGCCCTTACTTCCAATTGTGACCAGATTACTCCGGTCTCTCAATTGGTTACGAGTTCGAGGTCGCTTGCGCGGTCCTCTTCTTTACGAAGCGGTGAAACGGTGTTTACCGAATCTATCGCGGACCACAGCGTCCTTTACCCGGCTGTTCACCCAGGATCGGATGGCCGATGGTCATTTCGAGAGCAGTCGCCGTAAGGTCCGCAACCATCCCCGCTCTATAGGAAACAGTACTGCTTCCAGACTCCCCCGACTGTTAGTCAGAGTTTGGGAGCTAATGGGCCCATGATGAGGTGGCCACGATGACCCATGTGTTCAGGGTCGGTCACACTCACGGGTCAACACCCATCTGATGGCCTCCACGCATGGGGTGCGAACCTGGGTAGGACACTGGGTCAACCAGTCTCCCCTGGGAATCAAACCTCTGGCGCTCCTGGACGGTCTGCGCACCGAGCGGCGCACGGTGCGCAGACCGCTCAGGAGCGCCAGAAGGTTGATTCCCAGGGGAAACTGACCATAAGGCCAGAGTCCTACCCAGACTCGCACTTCATGCGTGGAGGCCGTCGGATAGGTGTTGACCCGTGAGTGTGACTAACCCTGAACAGAATGGGTCTTCGTAGCCAACTCAGCAAGGGCCCATTAACTCCCTAAACTCCCAGCAAGGGCCCATTAACTCCCTAACTCCCTACCTCTGTTTAGACGGACCGTCGAAACAGACGGTTCGTCATATTGGGAACGGGCTTAATAGTAACGGCCCAGTTTAATGTCTAAATACAACGATCTTAAAGGCGGACGGATTTGTTGATTTCTTTTGCTCATGCCCCTTTTTTTTAAGGTATCATCCAAAAGTTGGATCACGTAAAAGATACAGGAGCGGCAGCTGTCTGGTTATCCCCTATTTTTCCGTCTCCCATGTACGACTTTGGTTATGACACATCTGACTATACAACAATAGCGCCAGAATATGGCACAATGGAAGATTTTGATGATTTGATAAAAGCAGCTGCAGAAATCGGACTAAAAGTTATATTAGATTATGTACCGAATCATAAGAAATAAGAAATAAGAAATAAGAAAAATTTATTTTCATAAACCCGATCTGGGTATAGAAACTACTTTACAAAAAATTATTATATATATAATAACATTACGAAATTACAACAAATAGTATTTCTACAAATGAAATTACATTTTAAATTATAAAAAAAGTGTATAAAAAGTTCTGCGATCTAAGCTAACAGTGTATAAAAAAAGTGTATAAAAGTTCTGCGATCCAAGCAAAGCATTCGACTGTATAAACATCAATACCCTGGTAGACAAGCTAAACCATCATGGAATTAGAGGAGCGGCCAATTCACTCATTAAATCGTACCCACAAAACAGGCAGCAAGTGGTGGAGATTAAAATAATTGATGGAATTGAGGAAAAGGCTGAGCAATCGAGTTGTGAAATAGTAAACACCGGTGTGCCCCACGGCTCAACATTAGGACCCCTCCTCTTCAAACTCTATTGTAACGACTTAGCCACCAACATAACATGTGCCAAGACTGTCCAACTCGCAGACGACACCACGCGCATTCTTGAAAGTGACTATAGAGCAAAAATGGAGGATCCAACAAGCGAAACACTTTTTGAAGTCAATGACTAGTTTAGAGTGAACCCGATGTCGCCAATTTAAGCAAAGCAGTGTTGATAAACTTCTCAAATAAAAAAGAAAAACAGTTAAATTACTCTAATGAGATTGCCAAGTCCACTAAATTTCCAGGAACTTACACCGACTAAAACATGTCACGGAAAACCCACATAGACCAGCCCAAACCAAAATTGTGTTAAGCCCGCTATGCGGTATCCAGATCGAGAAAGATATTGGACGAAAAGGAAATTGAGAGTGCATACCATTCTCCGGCCGAATCCCACTTGGGACACCGGATCCCATTGCTGGCAAATGCCACTGATATTAAAGAGGTATTTATTTTACAAAAAAGAGCCGTGAGAGCAATACGCGGATTAAACAGGAGAGAATCCTGCAAACCACCATTTCGTGAACTAAAGATCCCCACCGCTTATGTCATACCTACCCACGAAAGCCCGCGCGAGTTCCACAAAAACAAAAATAAGGGAAAGCACCAAGCTCTTGCCCAATTACATTCCCATACAGCTCTTGCCCAATTACATATACACATACATATACATATATATATATATATTAAAATTCCTTAAGGTCATATAAGGATTTCTCAATTAAATATTTTTTCGTCTCTTTCCTGAATTTGTCATAATTTTCAATATCTTTCATGTTTTCTGGTAATTTATTATAAAAATTGAGGCTTATGTAATGAGAAGTACGCTGGAATTCAGTAGTTGATGGGTGCAATGCCTGGACGTATAGGGACTTATTCCTTGTATTATGGTAATGCATGTCAGCGTGCGTTACATAACTGTTTCTGTGTTTGTAAAACTCGCACAAACACTCATGAACATATATACCAAAAACGGTGAGAATACGCAGTGTTTTAAAAAGAGGTTTGCATGATTCTCTTTGTCCCATGCCTCTGATTTGTCTCACCGCCCTTTTTTGCAGTATGAAAATATCCGTTATATTTATAGAATTACCCCACAATAATATACCATATCTCAAATGAGATTCCACCAATGCATAATATGCTCCAATAACCTCCCTTTCTTCCATAATGTTTCTTATCTTAGATATAGCATAGCAGGCGGAAGATAGCTTGGCCCTAAGCTGGTCCCTGTGTACTCCCCAAGACATATTCTCATCCATATAAATACCTAGGAATCTAGTAGATTCTACTTTCTCTATAGGGAAATTGAGTTTTATGTTGGTAGTTTCTTTTTTACTTGAAAAATTAACCAAGGCGGTCTTATCAATATTTAAAGACATTTTATTTGCCCTAAACCAGTCTTCTAACTCGTGAAGGGTAACGTTAATTCGCTCCTCCATGTTTGCTAATGTATCACTTTCAAGTACGCACGTTGTATCGTCAGCAAATTGTATGGTCTTGGCCATGCTTATATTCATAGATAAGTCATTGGTGTATAATGTAAAGAGTAATGGACCCAAGATCGAACCCTGAGGCACACCCATGTTTATCAGTTTTACTTGGGATCGACTTATAATTTCATTATAGCCATTGATAGTCCTGATTTCCACGATTTGCTGTCTATTTTGCAAATAAGACTTTAACAGGGAATTAGCCACTCCTCGAATGCCATAGTGATGCAGCTTCTCCAGCAATAGCTCGATGTCAACGCAATCAAACGCTCTGCTTAAGTCACAGAAAATACCAGAAGAAAACATCTTGTCATTGCGACTAATTTGAATAATTCTACATGCGGACAACACTGCATCTTGTGTAGATTTGTTTTTCCTAAATCCGTATTGGTTGTCCGTCAGTACCGCAAATTTTTCCATGAATTTGTTTAATCTATTTTCTATAATTTTTTCAAGAATCTTTGAAAAATTATTTAATAACGCCACAGGACGATAGTTTTCGATATTACTTGCCTCTCCTTTTTTAAACAAAGGTACAATTTTTGCCACTTTATAAACGTCGGGAAATACTCCGTTAGCAAAACTTAGATTAAATAGGCGCGTTAGGCATGGTGCAAAAATGTTTTTATAAGATTTAATAATACAGGTTGGAATTTCATCTAAACCCGCTGACCTTTTGTTCTTAAGAGAATCTATGCACTTGTCTACCTCCTCAGTCGATACAGGATATAGATATATGGAGCCGTTAATTTTGGTGTTTTTGAAATATTTCTGAGAAGCAGAGTTAATTGGTGGTGGTATTTGTGATGCGAGTTGAACTGGTTTAGAAATAAAAAATGTGTTGAAAGATTCACATATTTTATCTGGATTGATAATCACGTCTCCATTTATTGTCAAGGTTATGTTTTTTTTAATTGTCCTGTTTTTCCTATTTAATTCATTATTTATTATCTGCCATGATTGTCTAGTTTTATTTGAAGAGGTTTTTAATAATTTTGAATAATATTGCTTTTTAGCTAATTTAATTTCATTCCGTAGCTCTTTTGTCATTTTTAATATGTATGTTCTGGTCGTTGATATGCTTTTTATATAACGATTCCTGTAGTATTTTCTTTTCAATTTACATTTAGCTTTTAGTTCGTTCGTGATGTAGGTTTTATTTTTTGAGTTAAAATATATTCTTTTTTTTAACGATGGGAAAGAATTATTGAAGCAGTTGGTAACTTTCGATTGAAACCAATTGAATGCCTCGTTGACGTCATCGAATTTTTCCAAATATTTCCAATTTATTGTATTTAGCCATGTATTAAAGAGAATGTGACTTTTGTTATCAAATATTCTGACTTTTTTATAATAGAAATCTTTAGTATGCTTGAATATATTATTAATAGTAATGCGGTGGAAAGCATGGTCTGAAAGGCTGTTGCTGATTGTATCTGAAATTATGACATTCTTACGTGGAAAATTAACAAACATATTATCTAGTAAAGAAGCAGATGCTTCTCTCGATGGATGCTCTCTAAATATATGACTAAAATTATGTGATTTAGCAATATTTACAATTTCGTTTTTGTGTTTTGAATTGCGTAAAAAATTTATGTTGTAATCGCCACAAACGCATACATATTTATTATTACTAATTGATTTTAAAAAATCATTAAATATACTTAAAAATATGTCTACATTTTTAGCTTGACTTTTTGATCGATAAACACATGCTATAATAAGGTTTAATTCTTTTATTTTTATTGCAGAGCCTTCAAAGTTATTTTCATCGTTGAATCGTGCGATGTCCAAAATTTCCGTTGTATACTTGTTTCCCACGTATATCGCAGTACCACCGTGTTCTCTCGTTGTTCTATATTGGCAGGCCGCCATATAGTAATTATTTATGTGTGCCATAGAATGATTGACCGAATTTAGCCAGGTTTCGCTAAAACAGAGGACATCTGGTTTTTTCTCCATTTTTACTAAAAGCATTTCCAGGTGGGGTGTCTTGTTCAGTAAGCTACGAATATTGGCATGGAAGACGGAGATTTCTGAACTATTTTCAGTATTTTTCAGTTTTTTAATAAGTCTCTGTCATATATGATAGAGTGAGGCCCAGAGTTGTTCGCATCGATCGCATCAGAAAATTGAGTAGTTGATTCATTTGAAGTGATAGTTTTTTTGACCCGGTCCATTAAGGTATTTGAGTTTACTTTTTTTTGAGGCAAATTCGAGGTTTTCAGCACCGCATTACGAGTTACGATGACTTTCTTGTTCGTCAGTGTGCGCTGCTGCGTGCGACCACTCCGAAGATGACGCGGACGTTCTGTCGGTTGCTCTTCTTGATTCACATTAAACATGGCATTTGGGGTGGATGTTGTTTTTGAATGAGAATTGCCATTAGTTTTACAGCCCTTATTTTTGGGTAATACCGCATTATCCAGTTGCACAGCTTCATATGGTTTTTCTAATGCCTCCGAGGACGAACTTGCAGGAATCGCCGATCTACTCTTGGAAACCAGTGACAACATCTCGTGGGTCCAGAGCTTATTATCGATAAAAAGCCTAGTGCCAACCAGTCGAGCCGTTTGTCCTTCATTCCGAGCAATTCTCATATGAATATTTAAAGCACGCCGTTCTTCCCTCTGCTTATCAGTGTAATCCTCAGAAATAAAATCCTCATACATCGCATTTGCACGAATGGTTTATTAAATCCGCGCAAAAAGAGCCAGGATTCGAAGATTACTATATCTGGCATCCTGGCAAAGTGGATCCTGAAAATTCTACTAATATGCTGCCGCCGAGTAACTGGAGATCCGTATTTCGAGGCAGCGCTTGGACCTTACACGAAGGACGTCAAGAATACTACCTTCACCAATTCTTAAAAGAACAGCCGGATTTAAATTATCGCAACCCTGCGGTTATTGAGGAGATGCGCGACGTTCTTCGCTTTTGGCTTGGAAAAGGAGTGTATGGATTCCGCGTCGATGCTATTCCTCATTTATTAGAAGTTCCGCTGGGCACAGATGGACATTACCCGGACGAACCAAGAAATCCGTATAATGACGATGAAGATTCATACGATTTCTTGAATCATACATACACGAGAGATCTAGATGAATTATATTACGTGATATACGATTGGCGAACGGTCTCCGATGAGTTTAATGAGACAGAAACGAAAATTCTCATGATGGAAGCTATGAGTAGTACGGAGCACGTAATGCGATATTACGGGAACGATACCGATGAAGGTGCGCATTTTCCATTCAATTTCAATTTAGCTTATTTGAATAATCCTTCCGTCCAAAATGTAAAAGATGCCATCGACGAATGGATGAATAATGTGCCAGAGGGGAGAGTATCCAATTGGGTGTTGGGGAATCATGACCAGCCGCGCACGGCTTCTCGATATGGCGCAGGTCTATCGGAAGGGATTAAAATGGTTGAACTGTTATTGCCTGGCGTCGGTATCACGTATCAAGGTGAAGAGATCGGCATGACGGACACAACGTTGACCTGGGAGGAAACGCAGGATCCTCAAGCGTGTAACGCCGGCATTGATTTATATTTGAGCGTAAGTCGCGATCCTGCCAGAACTCCATTCCACTGGGACGATTCTCCACAAGCCGGCTTCTCCACGAACTCATCGACTTGGCTACCGATAGGGGATAACTACCGCGAAGTAAACCTAGCCACTCAAGCAATTACCGCAAGGAGCCATTACAAAATATTCAAAGAAATATCGGAACTGCGCCGCGAAAACACGTTTATCCAAGGAGACTTGACCGTAAAAATCGTAAGTGAGAATGTTCTCGGTTATACTCGTACATTAGACGGCGAACCTACTTATATCGTACTAATGAATATGGGAAGAGAAAATGCGGCGTTAAATTTGAAAGAACACTTTGATAATTTGGGAGATTCATTTCGAGTGAAGATATTCAGCAGGAATTCAGCCCGGAGCATTGATCAGCATATTGAAATAGATAACTTCTCGATGACTCCGCTCGAATCGCTCGTGTTGAAAAGCAGCGCAGCTGGTGCAGCTGTTTCTGTAATTTTACTCGTTTTCGTTACATTTCTGCAATTGTTTTAGTTTTTAATTATTAAACGAAATTAAATATCTTTGCGTCATCAATTTTACGGTAAGCACTAAAGCATTGCTCACAAGGGTGGATCAAGGCGCGGCTAATAATCACAAATTACAAACATCTGGAAAACAGACGGCCATTTCTCATTCAAATTCAGAAGCGAAAAAAACGGAGTTTCCGCTGTATTATTTTGCGGTATTGGGAAAGCCGAGGCGCCGGCGTCGTTAGCCGGCAAGCTGTCTTGGAGACGTCTTGTATTGTTTTACTGGGGGCTTGAGAAATGCGTTCGCTTAATAGTGACATTAAACCCGGGGCATTTTTTGCCCATCTCCACACAGACCCGATGCCCATGACGCGACCATCTATTATTAAAATAGGTCCGTTTCCGCATCGCTGCCCACCCAAATCGTCTACAGCAATTAGACCTGTAATTTGTTACAGCGAAGTTCGAAATATACGTGTCTACACTTAGACAGTGAGGTTACCTTACTTGTCGTCGTTCATTTTGGTAAGATTCGTAAATAAATTGGTAATTTTGATAATAAGCCGTGATTACTTAAAACCTCTTTAAATTATTATAATATAAAGGCCTCAGAGAGTCCGATTAACCCTAGGTCACTAAACATTAGTCTCACAAAATACATGCCCCCGGCCATCGATATATAAGGCATTGATATGCCCACAGGTACAAATGAGTTGGGTCATATCCGTTGCGCGTAAAAACATGTGACAGAGAGAGATAGAGAGAGCAATACATTAAACAGTATGAGAGAGAATAGCACAGCAGTATTCGTCACGGGATTGCTCACACCGGGAAGTACTGGCGGAACTACTACTGGCGGCGTTGCGTATTGGTATTGAAGTGGTTATTTTCGCGCGCGAAAGGCTTATTAGGCCCTTATATATCGATGCCCTCGACGTTTGTTTGTTCGCTGTAAGTTTGTTCCCCGTCCTTTCCCGCCTCACCCCGCTCGGTACCTTCCTAATTCATCTAGTAACTACAGTAGTGACCAGTGCGCATCCATTGTATCCGCACGCTTTTCACTCCCAGAGATTTGGCAAAATATTAACCTCTCAGTTTAATGTAATCCTATACAAAGGTAAGTGTCAAAAGTGACTGAAGGTACGTAATGAATAATGTTGCTTATTTATTGACTGTTTGTGAAAATTAAAAAAATTATCAATTGATTTCAATTATAATTATCAACTGATGATATCAATTTCCAAATTGCCCGTACCACAAGCACAGTACGACAGTTACAAGATTTCATGCCACTCCTGCGGAAAGGCCATTTGCGGCGAACACAGTGTTCCAGTTTGAAACACAGTGTACCAGACAGTAGCTCTAAGTAGACAACCCCCCCCCCCCCCCGCACCAACTCAACACACCCCTACGCGCCAATTCGAAGTACATTTGTAGTATTTTCCGTGGTAATAGGTATATAGGTATTTTTTCAAAAATTATATAGTATTTTCTTTCTAATGGCGGACTTTAAATATTAATTGTTTCGATCATATACGAGATATTCCAACACATAATTTCGGGCCAATAAGGCGTCAGTGTACCGAATTTGAAGTCTCTAAATCTAATATTTCGGGATTGAAGTCTGACTAGCGCCCCCTCTGGTGGACCGATTTCAACCACAATGGTTGGAAATGGGAGCCATGGTCCCATTTTCCAAAGACCATAATCCCAGATAGGTCACAACCTGACAATGGCCCTAATCCTCTCGGGGGATAAAGGGGGGGGGGGGAGAGGGAGGGCAAAATGTATATCCGCCTTCATCTCGATTTTTTAAAACGCTTTCACAATATTTTTCCTCCTTTCCGGTTGATAGGCCGGTAAAGTAAAAAGCTTCCGCATCCAGTCCGATAAATTCGTCGGACCGTTAGCCGGATCGGGCGCGTGTGAAACCGACCACCGGGTTATGGTCGGGAAATTTTATGCGTCTCATAAAGGCGGTCCTCGCCCATAAAACATCGGCAGCGGCATTTAAGTGCGTTTTAAAGTAACAAAGCCTTCCATGACACCGCCCGGGAAAGTGATAGACAATATTTTTATGGGTTCGCGCACTTAAAGACGACGCCGTAGACATTTTGAAAATTGGACGACGCGAGACGCGCGGCAGGCGAAGAGATGATGGAGCGGCCGCCGCCGCACAAAACTTATTCATTGTATTCATCCATCTCGGCGGCCCCTGCCTAACGACACAGCGAAGGAAATTTGTCTAAGAGCTAAGTTTTCAAAGGCGGATTACCGGAGGAACTTGCGTTAATATTTTATTTCGGAATCTGAAAGGCCGTGATATTTGCCTGAAAGAGACGTCACTGCTTTTGAAAGGGCGTATACCTGTTGATGTAGCTAAAATTATTATAAATTAAAAGTAAAACTTGTTTTCCAACAAGTAAATATTAAAAAGAAAAAAAACACGACTGCCGTTACAGAAAGTAAACGAAAGTATTCATAATTATTCATTTTTCGTTAAATTATTTATTTATTTTACATTAATCATATTACATTTTTTTAATGAAATATTGGTGGTTTATGTATATATCCATATAGATACATGTTTATTTCCGGAATGTACTCAATCAGACCTTTAATTTGTCATTAAACGTGATATATGTCTATTAATTTATTGACATTTGGACATTTAGACAACTACTTACTTGGTATTTGGACAGTTGAGGTATTCTATGCCAATCGGGATGACAACAATTCTAACAATATCACACACTTCTAAATCGGTTTAAGCGTTTAGACGTTATGGGGGAATAATGAAAAGGAAAACATACGTAGATGAATTCTGAACACATTCCACTCCTTTTTATAAGGCAGTCGTGTAAAAACAAGCTTTACTTTCCATCAGGGAGTTCCAGTGGCAATATTACGGCTCCATCTTCAGACCCCCCGTCATCACGTGTAATGGAAAGTACGCAAGACAACAAAACAAACGAGCCCAAAACTCGAATAAATATCTAGAACTTTCCATCAGGGAGTTCCAGTGCGTTCCATCAGGGAGTTCCTTTCGGCTCTATCTTCAGACCCTCGTCATCATTTGTAATGGAAAGTACTCATGAAAACAAGATATTCTAGCCCAAATTCGACTGTCCTACCATTTGACACCAGGGATTTCCAGCCCCTACACCCTGGCTACTAAACTTACATAGGTATGCCAAATTTCAGCTCAATCGGATACCAGAAAGTGGTTTGCAAATTTTGAAACGGAAAACTTACATAAACGCTGCAAGTTAAAATAAAGCTTGTAAAAATGTAAAATAATCACGTAATTCCTGCTTTTTCGTTATTATTATTTATTGTGAAATTTCCCAATGGGCGGGATTATTATCGTACGACTATGTCTTACAACCAAACCTCCTATGAAGTTTTTACACATACGTATATGTGCGTTTAACATGTAACAGAATCGAATTGCAATTCGGTTAAATTTATCCCAACGAAAAATGGCGACCCCGCCAGGAATCGATCCCGGAACCTTACAATATAAGATCAGGCGACCTAACCACTATGCCACCGAGCCGTGATTTCAGATATTAACATTTCAATGATGATTTAGAAAATAGTGTACGTTCAGGATAATCCCGTTGACCATTACAAAATATGAAATAATATATAGGCAAAGTTACCTACATTGGAGAGATTTATTTATATAGAGATATATAGAGAATAATATTTATATAGAGATATATAGAGAATAAATTTATGAGAAAATACCGAAATCACAATGGATCATGTAAAACAACCATAATATTAATCAGGCGGGCTATCCTCGAAAATTTAGCATGCGAAATTTGTCTATGGCCCATGCAAATCAAATGGACCAAAGCCAAATTCAATAGCCACCAGTTGTCATTTTTTCCCAAGCGTTTATGAACGCGACTATTCGTCTGACAGTTGGATAGAGATAAGCAAACGTCAACAAGAGTAAAATCGATTCATTATCTCTTACTAGGTTAAACGAACAGAGACCGGTCCACCGGGATGTATTTTTTCTCAAGTTTACTTTGCAAAGTAGCACCGAGTCGATTCCACTATGTCGATTCGTTGGTTTTACAAACTGGACCTGCCGGGGTCACATACCGTTATGACTTGCAGTAAAAACCTCTTTTGTTGGCGCGCCGACGCGACCAGCGGACAACGGTCGCGACACGGACGTATACAGACAGCCCCGCAGGCAACATACTGCGAAATCGATTGACACAAATAACGACGCTCTTCGCCATACGGCACTCCGCAGGTGGAAAGGTAATGATTTCCTTTGCGGCTACGATTACCTTAGGCAATGCTGTCAGTTGCATCGATTGGCCTACTAATAATTAGCGAAGATATTGTATTTTATGGCACACTCAACGTGAAGTCAGGGCAGGTACTTCAACGCTTAGTACAAGTAATTTTGATCAAATGTTTAGACACACGTTAAATCAAGGTATTTAAGTCGCTATTTTGTGGAATTTGCTCAACACTACATAAATATAAGCTGCCTAAAGCCTGTTTTACTTGTGTAAAATTTTGGGGCTAAGCCATGTGCCTATGCGTCTTTATAGTGCAATATTTATCATTTTATATAAGTATTATTACTTACCTGTAGTACATACGTATCTATTATTATATGTGGGTATATATGTATATTAAGTTGCTGAGAAAAGATTTAATTAATTATTTTTATTTAATATTGCAACGGTTGACTGTAAGAAATCGTGAAACGATAAGCCCGCCGTTTTTAAACGACTAGGTACCCACCCACAAAAATGAGTGTAATGTGTTCAGGATTCATGTATGTATGTTTTCTGTTCTTTATTCCACCATAACTTCTAAACGCTTGAACCGATTTAGAAGTGTGCGGTATTGTTAGCATCGTTATGACATTCTAGGTGCAATAGGGGGTACTGTCAAAATGTCAAATAAAAATATGTCCAAATGTCAATAAATTAGGATAAATATATTGTGTTCATTATCAAATGATAGGTCTGATTGAGTAGATTATGGAAAACTTGATTATCGCAGAATGCGCAATCGTCTTTAAGTACTGGATATTCACAGAGATAACACGCGTCAATGGGGCCGCCCCTCTTTATTTATTCCACCATAATTCTTATTCCACCATAACTTCTAAACGTTTGAACCGATTTAGAAGTGTGCGGTATTGTTAGCATCGTTATGACATTCTAGGTGCAATAGGGGGTACTGTCAAAATGTCAAATAAAAAAATGTCCAAATGTCAATAAATTAGGATAAATATATTGTGTTCATTATCAAATGATAGGTCTGATTGAGTAGATTATGGACAACTTGATTATCGCAGAATGCGCAATCGTCTTTAAGTACTGGATATTCACAGAGATAACACGCGTCAATGGGGCCGCCCCTCTTTATTTATTCCACCATAATTCTTATTCCACCATAACTTCTAAACGTTTGAACCGATTTAGAAGTGTGCGGTATTGTTAGCATCGTTATGACATTCTAGGTGCAATAGGGGGTACTGTCAAAATGTCAAATAAAAAAATGTCCAAATGTCAATAAATTAGGATAAATATATTGTGTTCATTATCAAATGATAGGTCTGATTGAGTAGATTATGGACAACTTGATTATCGCAGAATGCGCAATCGTCTTTAAGTACTGGATATTCACAGAGATAACACGCGTCAATGGGGCCGTAATGGATCATCCGTAAATTAAATGTTGTTTCAGCGAATATCGTTTCTATCGTTCTTTTCTGCGCGAATAAATGGTTTATAATAATTATAAATACAAAAGTTCACTTTTTGTAACGGCGGTCGTGTTTTTTAGTTTTTTAAATGACTGTTCTTGTTACTAATTGAAAACAGAATTTATGTTTTCTTTCTCATTGTCAGTGTTCTGGTACAATAAAGCTATTTTTCTTTCTATCGAAAATTGTTAAGACGTGCCTCACGTATTCCAATGCATCTAAAATATCTAAATGTTTGCCCAAAATACTACCCCCAAACAACCGTTAAAACATACCCGCAATAAACGCACGTCTGATGCGGGTACGTGTAAATCCTACCCTCTTTACCGCCGCGTCGCGTTACACGTTTCGAGTCATACATAATGCATGCATTTGGTCGTTTGATTCCACCTGTAGATTCTGATGCGGCTTCGCGACACGACCGGTGCTAAGTACCCCCGCCATCTTACAGAGAGAGATAGCAAATTCGAGAGGGAAGAGGGTGTAATTATTACTTACGTATTGTGACAGAGCCGTGGCGGATGAATCCCGAGACAAAGGAATTGCAGAAGCTCTTTATATATGTACATAAAGGACGATTTCCGTATGGTAAGTTTTGGGCATTGGTTCGCGATAATCTTTGTAATTCCTAAACCGACCGTAATAAGGGTTTCATCAAATTGTAAAGAAATTTTCGCGGTTATTTCAAGTTCGGTCTTCAGGGGGCTGAGCTGTGAGAAAAGATGTCTGAAATTTCGGATACTAGCAAACGACTTCACAATCGATTTATAGGCACTCCGAAGAAGTCGTCCGGATTTATCGTGGTGTTGGCTCTCAAATCGCATCTTATTCTATCGTAGGTTCTAGTTGGGGGTTATTACCCCCAACTGGAATTTTATCAGCATGCGATTTTAAATCTTTAGAAGCCGGCTCTTCAAATTGGGTGACTCGAATTGGTTTGGTGGAATGGTGGAGACAAAGGAGAAACACGCTCCTCGGAACACGGAATGGAATAGCTAGTCGGTGCGATAATTGTCGGCTTCAAATTCGGAGCAGAACCCGATTTTTGGGATCTGCTCTTTGAGAATGGAATGGGCTCAGGAATGGGTTTCAACTTTTCAACTAGGAGCCATCGCTAGTCTAGAATCTGGCCTGGAGAAATGGGCGACTTGAATGTCGACTATTGAATTCAATAGTCGCATCTTCGTGGATTGATACCCGCAACTCAGGTATCAATCCACGAAGTCGAACGATTCAAGAGTCGCACTCGTGTCGAATCTTTCTTTCGAACGATTCAAGAATCGAATTCGTGTCGAATCTTTCTCTCGAACGATTCAAGAGTCGAACTCGTGTCGAATCTTTTGTTCGAACGATTCAAGAGTCGAACTCGTGTTGAATCTTTCGTTCGAACGATTCAAGAGTCGATCGACTCGATCGAGTCGCCTATTGAGGGCTCTAAAAGCATTACACATACGTACCTGTCAGCCCAATAAAATCGAGAAATTATAATTACAAGTCATAATTGCACAGTTGATACTTGGTCAAAATTGTCAAATGAATATACATTCAAAATTATGTGAAAATGCGTAAAAATCAAACTGTTATATTTTAATACTGGCACATTTCTGGCATGATTTATTATTTTTCATACTAGTCATATTGTCAGTTAAACCAGCCTGTATCAACTATCGTTCGACCTTAGATTAGTTGCTGCTAGCGCCCGCCGACTCCGCCGTCCAAACAAATCATTCGAACGATTCATTTGACTCTGGAAATTGTTAAAAAAAAAGTCGTCGACTCGGTTATAAGCAAGAGTCGTCCATCGCTACTCGTCATTTTGTACGGAAGCGCGTACACTGACTGACAGACATACATGCCACGCTGCAACACCCGTCGCATCGTGTCAAAGCTGCTTACTTACTTACATTAATCAGTTTTTAAAATGAACAATCCTAATTCCCTTTAACCCAATAATGGCCATTGCACCCATGTAATTTAAATGATAATATACTATTTACTAGTTCCCCTTACTGTTTCCCTCATTGCAAGGTTTGTGTCTGTTTGTTTCAGTGCTGTCTTACTAACAGGTTTCTAATGGTTCCATGCAGCTTGGATGATGTTGGCAAAACTCTTTCTGTCACCTGGCCTACCCACCTCATGTTTCAAATTTTCTGGTAGCCTCCCCGAAGAGGGGCGTACCTCTCGGGGTAGCCTCCCCGAATTGTGCGGTTGGAGCACTATTTGCACTTGCGGAAAAAACGGAGAAAGCCATAGGTCTGATGACGTATATTTCCTAAACCAGCGGAGGGTAGTTGTCGACCTAACATCTTCAACCCTTTAATCGATCCGTCAGCCATCCAATCCCGAAGTGACCATGACGGGCAAAGAGCGTCGAGGTCCGCAAAATATTCAAACTGAATAACCGCGTACGTCAGGTAGAGGCCAAGCGACCTCTAACCCGTGACCAGAACAGGGGGCGGAGAAATCTGGACAAATCTGGTAGTAGGGGCGTGAGGTTGACCAGCTGGTTTCACAAGGCGTCGGTTTGTTACAGGCATGTTGGCGGAGCTAAACTGTGAACTGTGTTGTCCCTCAGTGTAATCACCTCACGGCTGAAAGAACGATCAATATCGTTATAACAGCCTGAGGAGTTGGGTTCACCCGTTGCAGATGATAGCTCCAAAGTACTTAAATATTATCCAGTTTATTGATTTGATATTATGAATATCGGCATTATGAGTACTACCTGTGCGGGATGCAGGTACAAATCATCAAAATATCACATTATACATTTAGGTATATTGTGGGTATTGAGATGTCGGGTTCGTCCGTTGCAGACGACAACTAAAGCTGTCAACTAAAACGGGCGAACCCGTCACCTCAGGAAGTTTTAACGATATCAGATCGTTCTGTCTCCCGTGAGGAGAGCGCAGAAGACTTGGGACGAATAACAATCCACTGTCTAGTTACGCCACCTGCTCGGCCAACGCTTTACGACGAGGCACCGGGTAGCCTCGCCTCCTGACTACCAGTTTGGAAGGATGTCTCCGTCTGGAATTAACCTTCAGGATACCTTCTGCCTCCCGACTGGTAACAGTATCGAGGTCCCTTGCGCGTTCCTCTCCCTTATGAAGCGATGATACAGTGTACACCAAATCTATCGCGGACCACGGCATCCCTTGCCCGTCTTATTCACCCGGGATCGGGTGGCCAACTGGTCGTTTCAAGAGCAGTTGCCATAAGGTTAACAACCACCCCCGCTTTATAGGAAACATTACTATTCCCAGACTCCATGACCGTTAGTCGGAATGCACAATCGATTGACTGACGCCGCACGATTCGCAAACCGTCCAGGAACGTCCAAAGGTTGATTCCTAGGGAAACTGGCTCCCGGATGGGTGTTGACCCGTGCGTTTGACCGACCCTATACAACTGAGTCTTAGTGGCCAAACTGCAACAGAGCCCATTAGCTCCGTTGCAGACGACAGCTGTAAAGTATCCCACTAACAGTCCAGTTCCCGATAAAAAATCACCTTCATTGAGTGGATAGCCAAAAGCAAAACAAGAAGAAGAACATGAACAATGGCACAACAAAGTAGACCCGCGTCGTCGCGGCGGGGGAACTGTAACACGGAGAAACTGCGGGCTGAGTCATAAAAAGTGACGTCCCGAACCTTAATTGAAAATTCCGATGTCTCCGATTCACTCAGTTTATACAAACAACTCTTGGCATGCTAATCGGCGATGGAATATCCTACGCCCCGTAGGATGAGAAACAAACGAAACAAGAGACAAGAGAAACAAACGAAAAACAAAGAGCCCTCGCCATTCTTTTCTTCAGTGTTTGTATGAAATTAAATCGATATGTTCGTTATGGATCTTCTTGGGTCAGTTAGGCAGTGGTACCACGAAAGTCGTCATATTAAACGTAATAATAGAAGATTATTACATTTTTGGAATTATGAGTGCCATCTACACTTTGCGGCTCGTAGTAAAATCCTGGTTATCACATTGTAGTACGACATTGGGCAATCTAATACGCTATATATCAATGCTGTCATCAGTGGTAACTAAAAAATATGGGCCTTAGTCCAAAATTGAACAAAACGCCCTTCCCTCTACTTACATCCATTCATTAAAGTATATTGGTTGTAAGTATTGTATACCTAGCTACATTACATATTTATATAGTAGCTACACTATAAATCGGCGTATTGGCTTGGGTTAATTGCCTCTAACATGTTGCGAAAAAAGTTTCCATGGACTTCAACGACACACGCGGGATCACATAGAAACATTGTTGCCGGGGAATGTTCGAAACATTCGTTCCTATATTATTACGAAGCTTTACTGTTAATTTAATTACTGCATCATATTCGTACGTAAATTAACTACTTAATGCATACATAATATAACCAATACATATCTAGAATGGTTTTCGTCTTGATTTGCACTCAGCAAAATCATCGATCAGTTTTGAGATATCGATTTTTCTTGCTTCCTTAGCTCGTAGCAGAGTTAGATGGAACATCAATCGCAAACATAAGTTCCAACTGAGCCGGTGCGCCGCACGGGCTGCACCGGCTCAGTTACGCCACTGGCTATCTTATTAAATGACAAATGACTGCATATTTATTAATTGCTACTTGACCGATCGATCAACAGCTTTGCGAGCATTTTGAAAAAGCTACGCGGATTTAAAATAGCAGAAAATTTCAACTATGTAATTAGTGTCTGGACTGGACGACATGTTGTCGTAAAGAGTCCGAAGCGAGCCGCACACGATCCGCCCGCGCCGTCAAGACAAACAAGTTTTCTGTGCAAAGTGGGGAAGCCGCGACCACTTGGGACGACACTGTTGTTTAACGACTGGATACTGGCGGTAATGAAGCCATTTCGCGATGCCATGACTTACTCCTTTGTTGTAAAATGGCCTCAGACGCTCACGACCCGGGCAATAGATGACAATGTTTACGGGGCAGTAATTTGCAAGTGGTCGTGTTTACTCTGGCTCGTCCGGTGCCCGACGCTTCGGGGCGGTAATGTCTCATATGTTTGCATAGTGTGGCACAGTTAGTGGATTGTTTGACTTCTATTGTCAGTTGCGAAACCGGCATCGCCCGATCGCCAGATGTCTTGCATGACGATACGATACATGCGCAGAATTTTCGAGTACGGAGTAGAATATGGGTCTGCGATTTCGTATAAAGCGCGCGCTGTAAGAATCCAGCGCGCTTATTACAAGCTTTTATTTACCTTGCAATGTCTGTTTAGGTCAAATCTTGCAAGCTGAAATAGACCCACTTCCTCTCATCCTATGAAGTTGAAATTTTACACGTTGGTTCAGCTCCGATGACAATGCATTTTTATGGTAAGCATGCCCTGATTCTATACCCAGGATTAGCTCCCGACGAGGCTACTCCTCCACGGTCACAGCACAGACACAAAATTTTGTATAAGTATTCAATTATGATAGACCGTTCTAAATTTCACTAAGACATGGCTTCTGCACCCAGGGTTGGCTCCCGACGATAAGACTCCTTAACGGTCAACAGCACAGAGACGAAATTTTGTAAACGCATTCAATTATAATAGCCCGTTCTAAGTTCCACCATGACATGGCTGCTGCACTCAGAGTTGGTTCCCGACGAGGGGACTCCTTAACGGTCAACAGCACAGACACAAAATTTTGTATCCGTATTTAATTATGATAGTCCGTTTTTTCTTCTTTTGAGAGCATTTTAATAGAGGCTTGTTTTAAAAATGCTTTTTACTATTAATCTTATTTTAAACAATCTAGATCTCTTTTGCGCACATATGCTACACCGAAATAAAGAGCTATCAGCCAATGTGCGTGATAAAGACTAATGGTATTGCTTGACTTACTGTGCGCCAAATCACCGTATGCAGAAAATACGCCATATGATCGGTACCAGCTGTTTAGATAGTCAAAGTGTGAAATTGTATAACGTCGGGGTCACATATAGAGGTATAATTAAAATAATTGATACGCTACTGAAATGCATTTTTTGACTTGTAACGGTTAATGTACTAGAATAGGCAAGCGGAGCGCCACTGCAACTATGCAGCGGCGCGCATGGGAGATGTTCTCTTCTTCTTCTTCTTCTCCTTGTGGCAATTCCACGCAGCTAGGATGCTGGTGGTCATATGAGTTAAATTTAAAATAAACTTATACAGATACATGTCAGTAACTTATGCTAAGGTTGCCCAGGGAAGGATAAAGGAGAGGACAAGGTGAGGTATTTGGTTAGTGGCTGTGTAAAAATAGATGTTTCTTGAACAATTTTTTGAAAGTATGCAGCGAAGGTGCATGCCTGATAGAGTGAGGGAGCTGATTCCATAAACGAGCAGAATGGACTGTAAAAGAGTGCGTGTAGACAGAAGAATGATGTCATTTTTTTTTTGGGAGGAGGGAAGAAAAATGAGGAGGGTCAGGGTAGAGAAGTACTTCTGGGGACGGCGCCGCCCCCCGCCGCCCACAGAGCGGGCCCATCCCCCGTCTTCGGCCGCACCGAGAATGTGTCGACCATCGACGTCAAGTTCACAGACTTATAAGGTCAAGTTGCTGCCAAAAGCTCGCCGTATTCAGCGACCTTTTCCACAGCCCACCGCGTCAACGGGGCCACATTTCCATCGTCCTGATTTCGCAAGGCGGACCCAGTCCCGGACGGCAACAAGGGACGTCACCTCTCCCAATACAAATTTCGGGATAGGGGTTAAATGGCTAAATGTTTTATGTTAATAAATTTAGCGATGACTCGATAGGTTTTTATGAAATTGGACGCTAGGAGGATATCGATTTTGGCAGGGAGTTCGGTTTTCAATTGTATGAGGTTGGGAATGAAGGAAGGAAGGGAGATGTTCGGTACCGTTCGCTGAGCTGACGCGAGCGGCATCGGAAGTCGGGCCATCACGTGGGCAGTAGAGCTGTGCGATGAGTATTTGACGTATAAGTCGATCCGGCAAATATTATTATGTTTCTGCCAGGACAAAACCTCGTAAATATAGTCTACTCTTCATATATATATTTAAAGGTGGATAAATCAGAGATTAATATATACTTCATCTAAATTTAAGACTAAATCCGAGACTTTATACTGCAATTTAATCCTGTTTTTGCGACGTTGTCATTCATTATTCTTAAGTTGGCCAATAACATTGTTTAATTAAAGAATCTCTCGGTTTTTAGGAGTAGAAAATCCGCTAATAACGTGTATGTTTGGGTTACGTGGCCGGAACAATTCGCTCGAACCTTCAATACGCTCAATGCACTCGAACTAGCTGAAGCAGAGTATACCAAAATACATTTGTGTTGATTGCCTAACCTACCAATTAATAAAGTAATAATTATGGTGAGATATGGACTCCAGGACAAGATACGGGTATATTCACGGTAACCGTAGTACCGTCAAAGATAGAGCTTTAACGATGGTGTAAAGAAGTGTATACGAGCTCGGCGGCAACGGCGCGGCGCATACAAACAACGCTAAGTCACGCTTGCAATTATAAATTGCATTTGCTAGTAATTAAGTCCCGCCCGCGCAGTTCGTGTGCTGAAAACGATAGTGTACGCCCTTTCGCAGCTCGGACTGTTGGTGAAACCTCAGGGAAGCATATATGCGAAAGCGCCAAAACAACACATAGCATAACCGAAAAAAGGCATTACGAATGATGAAAATATAAATAAATCGCTGATTTAAAAAAGGACACCTTTTTATGAAATAGCATTCTATGACTATACATTTATTATGATCAGAAATAGCACCTGCTACACCTGCACCTGCTACTATCCACTAGATTTAAAGGTGTGAAAATAAGTTTGTTGTAAAAACGTTACATGTATCTACGTCAGTACTTGTCCTTCTAGTGCGTTATTTTTCTTCCGTCAGGTGAGATCATATATTTCGGGAGCCAGCGACAAAATTATGCAAGATTTTTGTTAAAGCTGATACTTTCAGATCAGACAGTATTTTGACCATAGATTGCAAGGGCAGTCAGCAGGCCAGATTCCCGGACACCTGCCGCTGGCGTACTAGGAAAGTTGTAATTTTAATCTGTACCCCCAAAGTGTTTTGGAAAAACTGGAAATTCATCAGTAGATAGTAGATGCAATAAAGAACTCGAATCAAATGGTCCAGCAGCAAAAATTATATCGAAATATATAATCAGTTATAATGAAAAAATGTAGGAAATCAATTCAAAAAGGTCTTCGACCTTATGTCTTTGAGAGTAAATGGGTTACAGATGAATGCAAACTTTTTGAGCTCTACAACTACATGCTCAGGTCACACGTATTGCATTTATTGAACACCAATGCACTGAAACCAAAAAAGGGATAGGCATATTTTATACCTGTGAGAATGACGGAGAGAGGTTGAGTTTACGCGTGACTGTAATGATTCTCGTCGAAGCCAGCCGTTTAACGGTACAGTCAGACGATTACATAACTAATAGATTCGTTTAGTGTTGAGTTGAATTGGGCTGTGATAAATTTTCAGTATATACGTGATTGTCTCAGCGGCCCGTCGTTTAGCGGTACAATTAGAAGAGTAACAAATAAATACGTTTTGTGTTGTATTTTGTCTTCGTGTTCTGTGTTGTGATCGTGCGTTCGACTGTGCTGAATCCCAGGAGGTACAGTAGGTAAATAACTTTATTTTCTATTATTTCTTGTCGTGATCGTCGTTTAATATGCCGTTAAAAACAAAATTGGGAAATAAGACGCTGAAATCCCAGACAAGGGAATTAATATCAAATATTTACCATTTCATGAAAGATGAAGCGAAATTCGGAATAACAATTGAATTGCAAAGATTGTAAGATGAAAGATTGAAAGATGCAAAGATTGAAAGATTGTAAGAAGAAAAAACAATTGAATTGTAAAAAGGCTTTCTGCTGCTAGTAAAATATCTATCGCGTCAATAAAAAGAGTTTTAGCCGAAAAGAAAAAAATATTAGATTCTGACCAGCCGACGTCATTTTCTACGGCAGGGAAAAAAAAGACTAACTGTCGTAAACCAAAGACGGGTTTGGATGATTTTGATAAAACGGCAATACGGCGGATTGTTTTAAACTTTCATTTAACAGATAACGTAATCCCAACTTTGAAAACTCTCCACCAGAAAGTTGTTCGTGATACTAATTTCAACGGAAGCCGGTGTAGCTTGTAGAAAGTGAAACATGATTGTTTTGTGTTTTTGTGTCACAATCCTAATGTTATTTTCCACCTAATTATATATCACACCGTATTATAAACCAAACTAATTATCGATATTACATCATGGACGGTTATGCATGTAATGCATGAGTTAATCGCTAATGAACATTTAAATTATAGTACAGTCATTCTCTAAAACAATACTGTTAGGTGGCTAGTCGATTTTGTACGTCGAAATTAAGTTTTTTTTATTTTGTATTCATCACTTCAATATTTATTTTTTATTTTATTTTATTTGATTAAAAAAATTACACCGTTTGTAGTAACAAATGCTTGCGTCGCTCCTAACTAGGCATAGCCGATCTATTTTGAATATTTATATTTTATTGTGAAATTACTTGTTTTCTGCCTGCCTTTTTTCTTTCTGTTTCATGTCTTCAATTCACGGGGACATCGATGAAGTGAATACATGGACCGGGGACATGAAATATTTTTGAATTATTGATTATATATAAATTATGGACAATAATAGTACCAAAAAAGTGGCCACTGGTTTTCTTTGGCGGTTCTTTCCAGTGGAATCTTACTTGTAGAACTCGCCGGAAAAAATAGGAAAAAGTACAATTACTGTCTTTTGACATTCAGTATGTGTATATTATGTATTTACATTGAATAAACATATTTGAAATTGAATTTGAATTTGTTAATTAGACTATAAAAGCTAATTTGAAATTTTCAATACATCATCACGATATCAAATATTCTGTCGTTGGCTGTACATGCCTTGGTTTTAAGGAAGACGGCGAAGTCCGTTACATATAGCGGCTCTAGTCTAGCACGAGGCCATTTGATTTTCTTTCTCATGTGCAGTTTTGACGAGGTTGTGTTTAATCTGTGTAAGCATTTTTGAGACTGTGGTCGAGAGCTCAAAAAGAATGCATCGGAGTGTACGTTTGTCGACAAATGTTTTAAATGGTTGAGAATATGATAACTTTACTGATTTTTTGAAATTAGGTTTTTACTGATTTTTACTGTTTTTTTACTGATTTACTGATTTTTACCACGCTGTTTTTTCTCATAGTAGGTATTTGGAAGTTTAACAGGACGATACTTTATTCTTAAGTTACTATTGACCCTTTTCTACCAATCCGTATATAATTTAAAATGATATAATTCGTAATATTTCAGATCGATCCTTAAAGTTTCACCATAAACTGTCAACGAATCGCTATGTAGTTTGCGAGTGAACGAATCGTAAGCGAAGTTATATTAAATTCTATTTCTCAGACTCGAATTCAACATTGCCCATACACAATATTTAACCGTTCCTTCCTCGAGGCGAGAAGTCCAGCTAATGCGAGCCCCTCTTAAAATGAATCCCTCTCATTTGGGTAGGTACCCCGTAAATTTAAATGCGCTCGTTAAACGGCACTAAGTGTCCGCTCTAAGAGATCGTTCCCGAAAAACCAGTACGCTCAGAATATTTACTGCTTTATTACATAGGCGTTATATTATACAATCAAAATTAACTTGGACTCGGCGATGCACTCATCGACGGTAATATCAGCCGTTTACGTCCGAACTTTTCCTATAATAACTTCACGGCTACTAGCGATAGGAAATTGGTGTAACGGAGAACCATAGAATTCAAACCACAGCCGCAGAGGGAGTGTCCATTGTTATTAACTTAGAAACAACAGTTCACAACCGTAAGTATGAATTTGATTACAAAATCCGGGGAAGAAAAGATAAATCTTAACTGTCTTATCGTTTATATTGTCAGGGGTAGGCGATGAGAGCTTCTTAATTAGAGGGTTCCACGTTGTGGAAAGATTGTGGTAACTATTGGTCGATATCCTGAACGTCAGGCAGTGGACTGTATTTAATGAAGGTGTGGTGGGCGCTGAACAGCCACAGTGGAAATAGATCCAGGATTAAGAAAAGGAGTATCTCAAAAAGCCGCTTCCTTCCTGATCTTCTCTGGCTGCTTCGCTGATGGGCAACTACCCAGACGCTGGTGCTGATGCCGATGAAACAAACTATTTTTTCTATCCCGGATAGACGAGTATTTCACGACGTGTGATACGATCAGCAGCGCGTAAATTTGTTAACTGAATCGCCGACCGCGCAGATGGTCCGAGATTTGACTTTTTTGTAGATACTTATTTATTATAATAGGGAAGGCATAAAACATATTGGAAAAAAAAATATTTAGGATTAGGGAGGAATAAGACTTAAGGATACACCAGGCGTGTCCAACTATGACACTGAGAGGTATGTGTACACAGGCGATTAATGAAATTCGCGCCAAAATATTTAGAAATCGAACTACCCGCCCCAACACTTAACAAAGAGACAACCCGTAAGGACGGTAAATGAAACTTTATCAAAAAACGTTGTTCCATACGATAAAAATCCCATTTTCCTTCAATTAAAATGTGATGTATTTTTACACTCATTTTAAAAGGCGTTTTAGGAAGTGTCCACATGGGACGGACCGCACAGACGACGCAAAGAGCGGGTATATTTAGACGGACCATGCAGACTTCGCGTTTCGAAAGAAATCATTGAGTCCTGAACTATGTTTAACCTTGCCTTGGCAAAAAGTGGTAGATCCTGGTATTTTAGTCTTAGTGAATAAGAATGTTGTGGGTTTTTATTTTAAATCATACCCAAAATCGAAAAATACCAAAAGAGGGTACTTTAATTATATATTAGTTAGGAACTCATGATCACCCAAACAATTCTGTGGGCAGGGTTTGAAAAGGATAATGACTTACTTGTAGTTGTTCTGCAGCGGTATATCCCCGATGGCGACGTTGTCATGGCGCGTGTTGATGGCTCGTACCCAGTAGTAAGTGAGAGGTTCTGAGGCTGATGGCGGTGGGAAACGGCATTCCAGAGTGACGTGTTCACCTTCACGTGTGTCGTGCTGCTCATCTGAACCTTCCGCAAGCGATGCAAGAACTGAAAAGATAGAAAATGACATAATTAGTATGGAACTTGAAGAGATGTTTATTTAACTATCATCTAAAACCCTTAAATGGGATGCGAGAATGCGCAGTTATCAAAACAATATGCTTACCCAGCAAATGTTTATTTCTTACAGTTTAAATAAACTTACTAAGGTAAAAAGCACTGCTGATTGTGAGATGACAAATAAACAAGACACTAATAAACTAACCCTTTAAAGCAGAAAAATGCAATACAATTTCATTCTCTCAATGCAACGAACATGTGGTCGAATACAGGATATCCTATATTTGCGATTTAGAGATACTGCTCGACAATAAACTTTGTTACGACATTCAACATACACAAAACATCGAAGGAATCCTTACGAAATTATCGGTTTTGCGAAGATCATGCAGACCATGCATACATGTCATTTCATAATGTTTCTTTGATAAGAGAGGCTGGCTTAAAGGTGAATGAACGTGAATCGTTTTCAGTAAATCTTTGATCGGACACATATTCGAAAGGAGACAGCACTGCAAGAAAAGAGGAAAACCGAAACCTTTCATTGAGGCGTTGAATAAGCGGTTTATAAAGTAGTGGTTAATTCGTAGCTGTGTTTTTCACGGTTAATTCGCAGCTAGTTAATTCGTAGCTGTGGTTAATTCGTAACTGCGGGTTTCACTTAAAAGTTTTTTTTCGTAAATCACTAATAACCTAAGCTAAAAAAATCATATATAGTACAAAGTTCTAATTTAAGAGCCATAACAATTATTTTTTTATTTTTTTAAACGCCTACCTCAAAAAACCACTAGTACCTTAAGCGTACACATTACTGGAAAGCCTTGCATATTTAATCATTTCACAATAAGTCACCTCCGAGCTATGAAGATTAGTGTGTGATACTCGTTTATGTACGCACTCTTTTAGGGTTTGCTAGCGGTTGTCTGGTCGTAATTCTAGACAGATAGCGCAGGGTTACACATACAAAACTAATATAGCAAAAGAAAATGTTGTTCACAACAATCTATATACTTTAATCACAATAATAATAGCTCGTATATCTTGCATTAGATATTAGATCGTAATTGTAATTGATAATAATAATCTTTTACTTTACCGGCAGAGATTAAGCATTGTGAATGCGCAAAATGTTTATTTTTAGAGATTGAGACGGATATATACATCTTTATCCGATTGCTGAAATTTGGCATGCAGGCATCATTCGGTCATGGCGAGAGGTGAAAAGATTAGTTTATTAATTAGATTTCTTAATAACAATACTTGTTTACAATATACCATACCCTTTTTTTTTTACATAGTATACCAATTTATTATCTACCATTTTTTGTGTTTAGAATCGTAATAACAATTTGTTGTATCACGTACACTTTGTGGGTTTCGGTTTTGTATTTTTATTTTTGTACTCTTCTTCTTCTTTTTTCCTTTTGGCAATCCACCCAATGAATTTTTCTACTCGAACGTACGTGATACGGCTTCGGGCGATAATATAGCGGCCGTACCACGTACGTTTATATAGGTAGGGCGGTTAATACCACGGAAATACTATAAAATACTTGAAAAATACTACTTTAGCTATAATAGTCACTTGACATACTAGTATCGGATAAGAGGGAGTTGGCGGGGTAGGGGGAAATGTGGTGTTTTACGCGCCGGGGAAGGGGGGGGGGGGGGGTTGTCTGCTTGTAGGGAAAGTCTTGGGGTGACACAACCGATTTTTTAAATTTACTTTGTAATCATTGAGATGGAAAAATAAAAATATATAAATGAATTACTGGTCGATTCTGATCGGTGTCTTCCTTTTTTGTCGTTTAGGAGCGTCTGTAATGTGTGAATACGCCGAAGCCGAAAGGCCCAGATTATATTAGTTATCGTAGCATAGATGCCCCATTTGACCTCTCGTCGACGCTCCGGTTAGCCGTCAATTATTTCGAGAGTTAATCTCTTATCGACGAGTTCGGCTCCTGTTTTAGAAAAGTGGCCGTAGACGCCGCCGCCGCAGCTGCGTTAATAATGCAAATTTTAATTAGTAAACCCCTCAACCCTCTCGGCTTTTCTCCCCTTGCCTTTGTCTCTGAACGCTTTTTCGCAATTTGCCTCGGACAAATTAACCGCAGGCCTGCTTCCCGGACGCGACGGTCCGGTGTGTGATTGTTTACTCTGTGGCTAGATTTATAGTGATGGCCGTACGTTTAAATCCGGCGCTTTTAGCAAGCGAGTTCCGGCTATTGTGTCCAGCACGTGAAAGGCTTTGTTCCGACGTCGAGGATATTATCATAATACATAGCCACCCTTATACAAAATTGTTAATAATTGAGAGCTGAGAGATATATAAAGGCGCACCAGAAATCTCTTCCTAATTTAGTAAAACATAAGGCAACTTCTACGCCAGGATTAGATCAGCAGCGCGTGAGAATTCATTCATGATGCAACAGAGAAAATTGA
This sequence comes from Micropterix aruncella, assembly GCA_944548615.1. NCBI lineage: Eukaryota > Metazoa > Arthropoda > Insecta > Lepidoptera > Micropterigidae > Micropterix > Micropterix aruncella. The sequence goes on along the minus strand of OX155953.1, from coordinate 30,636,390 downwards.
CCCCAAATACACGGTATATAGCTCCCTCATAATTTACAGACACAGTAGTAAATAAAACATAAAAATCAGATGGCGTTAAAATTCGATTAAAATTTATGGCGGTATTTAAATATTATTAGTGTAGTTTGTATATGATATATTCCAACCAAAATTTCCCAACGTGATTTCGGCCCAACATGGTATGGTATATGTGTGTTTTAAGTCTCTACGTCCAATATTTCGAGATTAAAGTATGACTATCGGCCCTGTGGGGTCCGATTCGAACCACAATCTTTTCAGCTCTTGCCATGAACAAATAATGCCTGCACCAAATTTCAGCTTAGTCGGATCAAGCGTTTGGACGCTGTCGTGGAGACACACACACAGACACAAAGGCATACATACACACACTTTAATCTAGAAATAGCCCTAATAGTCTTAAGGGGTCCCAAAATGAATATTTCCGTCTTCATCTCAACAAAAAAAAAATATATATCCCAAGATATTAAAATCTAGTTTCCGTAGCGAATAAACATTTTATCTGTTATTATCGATGGCAAATATTCATAGTGTCCTGTTCTTGCGCCCGGGCGGAGAATGAATTGAATATAATTACTTGTTATGACCATTTTTATGCGTTTTATAATTATGTTTGATACAAATAAATAAATAAATAAATAAATAAATAAATAATCAGCATGACCGATATCTGTCTCTACTACAGAGGAGCTGAATGACCGACTCTCTAACGGCCGACACCCGGGTTCACGGACTGGAATAACGCGTCAGTGCAGTGGAGTGATAGAGCCAAAGGAAGGAGCCGGCACTTCAGAATGGAATGACTCGTCGGTTCGATGGAGTGGTGGAGCCAAAGGAGTAATCTGGGACCTCGGAACTCGGAATGGAATAGTGAGTCGGGTTCAATTCGGAGCAGAACCCGCTCTTCCGGATTTCCTCTTTGCTAATGGAATGGGCTCCGGAATGGGCTTCAAATAGTACGCATATCGCAAGAACAGAAAATGTCGTGTACTGACGTCACTTTATATCGCTGTCAATGAAATTCGAACGCGGACTGCGAAAGTGATAGAGATATGACGTTAAATCGTATAAGACTTTTTATATTTCGAGATTTTATAAAAAGAAAATTGGCATCCACACATGCTTTCTATACGTTGGACGAATTCTACAGCTGTGCTGAATCGTTTGTAGTCTAAATAGTATTTGTATATTAGATTTAAAAAGTTTAGGGCATGAAATTAAAAAGTTTAGGGCATGGGCTATTTTACATTATTGATAGGATTTTTTTAATATACGCTTCAGGCGTTTTAGTTGTCAAGTTGACTTTTGAAATGGTATTATTTCCAAATTATTTTGGAATTTAATTAGTGGATCATTTAACATTTCTTTTCTGATATTTTTTTTGTTTTGTTTTTTTATTATTTTCTTTTTTTTGAAGCGATTATTTTTTATTTTATTTGGTTAAGTCTTTTAATTTGACACTATTGCCACTATTTATATTTCTACTATGGGTTTTCATTTCGAAATTTATCTAATATGTATTTTTTCTTGACGATTTCACCAGATTATGTATCTTTGTTGTAGATATTTAGTCTTTATTGAAAAATAAATTATGATTATGATGATTATGATTATGATATCGATTCAAAAATAAAGCCCCAGAGGTGTGTGAAAATGTATATTATTATGACATTATCGTTGCTATAATGCCCCCTTGCATATTTTTAATCTCAAAATCTAATTTGTCAGGGTATTACAGTGTAGCCGTAGCCTGAAGGAGTCTAGCGTTGTCCCGCTCAATTATAAGGCGATTTCTTCACGCGTATCCCAGCTCTGTCGTGGATATAACTGCACTTTGATTAGTCGTGATTGTCGTGACTGCACTCACCCACATAGGCCATTAGCGATAGATACGATCGCTGGCGCACAAATAGTACGACCGCGACGTCAAGCCACGATCACATTAGGGTATTATAACCCCGGTCTCTGTCGCTTTTGCAATACTGTCTATTTTTTAAATTATTTATTTATTTAATAATTAATTACTGTAAAACATTGATTTTGCTTAAAAAATAACAGGAACCGAATGGCAAAACCTAAACCTTATGCTTATTTGATTTTGTCACCTAACTGGGACAATCCCGTTCCAAAGGGGATACAGGGGATATAGAATAACTGTCTTCCTATGGGTATATCACGGCCCGGTGGTATAGTGGTTAGGTCGCCTAATCTTACATTGTAAGGTCCCGGGTTCGATTCCCGGCTGGGTCACCATTTTCCGTTGGGATCTAATTAACGGAATTGCATTTTCAATTCTGTCGATGGAATGCAATAACAAGACACACACTTACAGACATGTTACACGCACACATACATATAACACGTCATAGTAGGGTTGGTTGTAAGAGATTGTCATATAAAAAAAAACCCGCCCATTGTGACATTTTCACAGTAAAGAGTATAAACAAGCAAACAAACATATTAAGTAATCATTATTAAGTAAACAAAAAAAATACGTGTGGCACTCGGGGACTGCCGCGGTAAAGCTATTGCATAGCATTTTGAACAAGTTATGCAATTATAATTATTTATTTATTTTATTTTTTCTGATATCAGATTACTGCGCTCTATCGGAAAACGTTGAAATTATTCCGAATCATTTGCGGCTACGGAAGCAAATGATTCGGAATAATTATTTAAACGTCTTCCGATAGAGAGCCGCGCACGAATTTTTTATTCGATAAAGCAAAAAAAACGGATTTTTCGAAAAAAATCGTAGATGAAAAGATAGATAATTAAATTATCTTTAAAATGGTGCAGGTTTCATAATAATGCTCCAGATAGTATTTGCGTAGTAGTCGTTTTTGTGTTCGGTTAGACCTAATTTCACAATTTAATTACACTATGTAATATAAACAAAATCTAAAATATTCAAAGCTAAGAATATTAGGAAAATGTTCTTGTTTAACATATCTTTTTTTCGAATTGTAAGCAGTACTCGTTTAGACGTAATTATCAGTTTAAAATCATTAATTTTCGTTAAGAAATGTCTTCATTCGGTCGCCGATCTGGCCTAGCTAGGCCCGCGATAAAAGCTATGCAATAGCTTAAAAATCGGTTGTTTCACCCCAACACTTTCCCGGCAAGTAGCCAAGGACTGATTTCACCTGAATAATAATTTCATAAATAAAATTGATTAGCGCCCTGTCTCGGCCGGCGGACGTACTTGGTTGGGTTCCGTTGCAATTGCTTCGGGCGGCGCGGTTTGTTTCTCGACTAGGCGCCAACAGAATACGTTAATATTTGATTTAAATGTATGTCGGAATTTAAATATTATTAAAATAGCATATTTGTTTGTTTGTGTCTAGTCTTTATTGTGAAATTTCGCAATGGGCGGGTTTATTGTCACATGACAATCTCTTACAATCAACACTACTATGACGTGTTTACATGTATGTGTGCGTGTAATATGTGTGTCTTGTTATTGCATTCGATCGACAGAATTGAAAATGTACTTCCTTACAATATAAGATCAGGTGACCTAACCACTATGACATATATGAGATACTCTAACCAAAATTTTACAATGTGATTTCAGCCACATTGCGATGTGTGCCAAATTTCAAGTCTTTAAGTTCAATATTTCGAGATTGGTATACGACTAGCGCGGCCCCTGGTGGACCGATTTCAACCACAACCATTTTCAACTCTTGACATGACAAACTGATGCGTGCTTGTCAAATTTGAGCTCAGTCGGATTAAGCGTTTGGGCGCTATCGTGGAGGAATACATGCACACACAGACGGATACCCAGAAGCGCGTTCACAATACTTTCTTTCTCGTCGGTTGGTGGACCGTGAAAGTAAAAGTTAGGAAGCATTGCTCTTTTATGCCAATATGTCGCTAGTACCTAGAGCTATATAAATGTATACTGCGACCACAGTGCATGCCGCTACTTGGCTTGCCGCTAAGCCAGCGCTAACAAGCAACGAGTTAACTAACCTACTGTGACTGCGGCTTAATGGAAAGCCATACCCTTTGTGCTTGCGATCACATACAATTCTCACAAATAATCGGACCGATTAAGCGCCTGCTACTGCGGTTGGAGCTAAGCTTCACATTTTCGCAGCTTTCCCTGAAGTACTAAAGCCTGGAGTGCACTGAGAAAAATATAACGATGAAATACCCGGAAAAACGCATATTTCAACAAGGATTACGTATATAACTCGGATTGTGGTCCATACATAGTGTGGTTACCGTGTCGTAAATTTATTATTTCGCGACCTTGAGATCTCGTTTCTAACATGACAGTATGTAGTAGGATACGCACGGTTATAGTCGGACACATAAATCAGGTTGAAACTACAGTATACTGCTATTTCTTTATTTCTTAAATAAACAATCTTCTTCTTCTTGAAGTGCCTCTCCATTACTGGAGGTTGGCTGTTAGCTCTGAAAATTTTTATCGGTCTTGCGCCATCCGGAAAGCTGTTCCGCACCGGTTTTCCCGATACACTCTTTGACATTGCGCAGCCATGACTTTTTCTTCCTTTTAGGACGCATGAAATCTGTTCAATATGGAAATAAAAATGAATTTGACATTGTTACATCAAACCATACATCAAATGTTAGAAATAATAGTTTAATAAAACTTAGGTCCACAAATTATTGACATATTTTTAAACATGTATGCTGAGTATATTTTAACATTGAACTAACTACCAAAAATTATTTGACGATGAATTGTACTTTTTTTGACTATATTTTTTATATTAAATCCTATATTACTTAACATATATTAAATATTAATGACTGTTTCTTTTTTTTCTCATGTATATAACTTTATTTATATTTTTTAATCGAATTTTACATTATTGCCGATCATATAATGGAATTCCATTTTATTTATTATATTATCATTTAACATTTTTTATTATTATTATATTTTTTTTTTGAAGGCCACATTTTATGGCAATTAATTGCTATTAACTTTTTACTAAAACTTGTACATTTGTAAGCAATCAAACATTCAAGCAAACTTGATTGTAATATTAGAGTCTGTCCACCCTAGAACGGGCCGACAGAATCAAATAAGCAAAAGGTTAAGGTTTTGCCATTCGGTTCTTGTTATTTTTGTAAGCAAATCAATGTTTTATAGTAATTAATTCTTAAATAAATAAAATAAATAAATTATTAAGTCGTAAAAATAATAATAATAATAAATACATCTTTATGTGCATTTTATATGGTTCCATATAATTCTATTATATAAGCAGGATGATTAAATAAACTAATGTTTATATGGTGGTCATATAAGGTCATAAATACATAAGGGCATTTTGAGCATCATTAGTATTTGATCGCTGCAATTCTAATGTTCGAGGATTTCTAATGGTTCGAGGTGGGACGAAAAAGGACAATTTCCGTACTAACCGTATGGAAAATGTTGATACATATATATAATCTAGTAATGGAGTTTTAACAATATTCCTTGTAATTTAACAAAATTATGATTGATACATCGTTATTCTGTATTAAACCGTAATAACAAAAAATGGTAATGTAAGAATCAATCAAATATTTTTCTCAGTGTCGCTAGCTGTATTTCACTCAGCTGTATTTCGCTAGCTGTATTTCACTGTATTTCACAGATCACTTACTTGTGGTGATACTCTGTCTCGATAATTAAAATTTTATTTTTATGTTTTTAATCCACTTGCATAATCTGCTTTGAAAATGCATCCGCGCGCTAATTGACGCGACAGGCAGTATTTTAAATCCGCGCAAAACATGGAAACTCAATTACCAATTTCAATATCTATTTCTGCTCGATAATTTGAATAAAAATCCTCAGGGATTATTCAGCTATCCCGCAGGGAAGAGAGCTACAAAGTAATTAATAAGTAATTAATGCTAAAAAAAACTTTTTAGCCTTCGTTCATGCCTTCCTCTTGAAAGGATGGGGGGGGGGGGAGGTGTGGCAGTTGTTTGATGTTGGCTGAGGTGAAAATTTAAGAGAGGTTAAATTCTTATACAGAGTAAGTTTTAATTTACCGGCATCCTTGAAGTGGGTACATGAGTATGAGCAGCAAATAAGCAACTGTTAATATAAAAAAAATGGTAAAACCATTTTTTATTGAAAATTTAAAAAAATATTTTTTAAAAAAAATTGAAAAATATAAAATATGTAAAAGAAGTTTTACAAAAATAGTATATTATAAAGAATGAAAAACACGACTGTCAACACAGAAAGTGAATATTGTATTTAGAATGATTGTTATTACGGTTTTTTCATGAAATATTTGTGGTTTATATATTTTTACATATATAGATGTATATTTCCGGAATCTACTCAATCGGACCTTTCATCTGACACTAAACATGATATATTTATGTAATTTATTGACATTTAGACAACTGCCTACTTGATATTCGGACAGTTAATGTACCTTATGATTATGCGATATGATGATAGCGTTTAGAAGTTACGGTGGAATAAAGAAACGGAAAATATACATAGATAAAGCCTGAACACATTACTCCTTTATTGTTGGGCAGTCGTGTAAAAAGCGTTGAGCACGATGCGCTATTTAGCGGTAGGCAAAATATCGCTAATATTGTATATTAGTGATATTTTAAATACCGCTAGATGGCGCCGCGCGCTCAACGCTTGTCAAACCCCTTTAGGGTATTATATAAAATAATTTAAATAAAAAATCAATGACAGCATTTGTCTAACTTTTATATTTAAGTCGCAAAAAGTAGTATTTTACATTAAAAAAAAATACGTGTGGCACTCGGGGACTGCCGCGGTAAAGCATATTGCATAGCATTTTTAACAACTTATGCAATTATAATTATTTATTTATTTTATTTTTTCTGATATCAGATAACTGCGCTCTATCGGAAAACGTTGAAATTATTCCGAATCATTCGCGGCTGCGGAAGCAAATGATTCGGAATAATATAAACGTCTTCCGATAGAGCGCCGCGCACGAATTTTTTATTCGATAAAGCAAAAAAACCGGATTATTCGAAAAAAATCGTAGATAAAAAGATAGATGATTAAATTATCTTTAAAATGGTGCAGGTTTCAAATTAATACGCCAGATAGTATTTGCGTAGTAGTCGTTTTTGTGTTCGGTTAGACCTAATTTCACAAATTAATTACACTATGTAATATAAACAAAATCTAAAATATTCAAAGCTAAGAATATTAGGAAAATGTTCTTGTTTAACATATTTTTTTTTCGAATCGTAAGCAGTACTCGTTTAGACGTAATTATCAGTTGATTATCATTAATTTTCGTTAAGAAATTTCTTCATTCGGTCGCCGCGCTGGCCTAGGCCCGCGATAAAAGCTATGCAATAGCTTAATAATAATGTTAATGTATTTTTTTTGTTTTTTTTTTATAGGTTTTTTACATTAAAAAAAAAACTAAACTTGCTTATTTCATCTTACCGGTTCACCCCTATCCAAGGGTGCCGTTTAATTAAAACTCAGCCTGTATATCTCGCGTGTCTAATATACTTATTTCCATTTATACCTAATGAAATCTGCGAAGTCGTAGTAAGGAAATACTCGAGCAAGAGTCTTACCTGACGGATTGTGAAAGGCACTTCTAAGCTTACTTATTACGAGTCTTATATGTTACAGTGAGTCCACTAGCGGCGGTAGCAGCCTATTTCCCGTCTCCGGACGTAATTCTTATCTTAAATACTCTCTGATAGACCCCGCATTTGTACCAGCCGAGATTGGCGATTTAGACTTCAATCGAATTGCTCGATAAAACGTTCAATTGGCGCGGGTTTGTCTTGCAATGAAAAGAATATGTAGCTTGGGCAATTTCGCCGAGAAATCGAGACGGCGATTATTTTATATTGTCAGTAAAAGCGAACAGTAACACGATATTACTGTATATGGTCAGTATTTTATATTCGCTCGGCTGCACGGCTGTATTTTATAATCTCTACAGGTGTTTCGGCTGTTATTTCTTTTTCCGTAATTGAGTGACCGGTTGACGAGAACATAAACTAACCCTTAAATCTGCAGTTGAATTTGGATCATTACTTAAGTTCCGCCTAGTACTTACTTGAATACAACTTAAAACTATAAAAACCTTACATTTAGGCAGATATCGGACTAGATGGTCCGATATTTAGAGCACTGCCGGATTACTGAAAACGCCGGATTACTGGAAATCACTAATGATGATGATGATGATGATAACCTCCTCATTGTGATCCGACGACAGCGACCTCTTGGTTGACAGGACTTCTTCGAAAATGCGCGCGGATTTGACTCGTGAAGCCCAGTTTGTTCTTAAAGGTCCGACTACAGCGACTACAGTAGAGTTCACCGCAGTGTCGTAAGTGTATGTGTAGGTGGGTTTTGGACAAGTTTTGCGCTGTTGGCGGTTCGAGTCGAGGTTTTCAAGTCGGATTTCCTCAAATACTCCAACTTTTGTGGTAACCGTAGAGCGCCACTCGCTGCGTTTGTGAGCAGCTCTCTCCCAGCTCTCAGGTGGAATACCACTGGCGGTTAGGTGCCTTTTTAAGACTTTTTTATAGTGTAGATGCTATCCGCAGACTTTGCGTGCGCCTTTTGAGAGTTGGGCATAGAACACGGCTTTCGGGAGGCGGTCGTCTTTCATACGCACTACATGAATACAATAATAAAATAAAAAATAAATAAAAATAAAATAAATAAATGTCTTTTATGTCTGTTTTTCGTGTCATTTTATTACATATCTCTCATACGCACTACTAATAATGATGCATTTAAGCAGCAGAAGCTATGTTTTATCATATACATATATGTATGTAATACTGTATTATACACTACATTTGTACAAACACGCAATCGAAGTGTTAAACTAAACTAAAAATACAATAAAGAAAACAGTAAATGTACAACACAGACTTACGATGAGATACGAGAGATACTCTATAGATGTATATGAGTATCTATATTTGTATATGCGTAAATATTTGTAGTTTCATATTTACCGATTTAAAAATAAGTACTAGATATAGTTTAAGTTGACAGTGCACGCTTAATATCAAGTCATTAGAAGTCTGCCTTAGAACAGGCCTAGGCCTAGTTAGGCGACTGTGTCAAGCATTAAAAATAATGTCGCATCAATTTCTTGCTAACATCTTACTCACAAATATGACAATAATTGGTTACTAGATGTGTTACTAAATAAATATAAATAAACTGTAGTTTGTATCAATCAGTGGCGTAGCTAGGTGGTTGAAGGCCCTGTTGCGAAAAGAAAATTGGGCGTCGTTCACCCATATGCTCAAATCAAAACAAAACATATTGAATTGAAGTAAAAAAAAAAATATTTCTAATAAAAATGGTTAAACCAATCATTATTAGTTGAAAACATTAAAATCAAATAAAAATCGAAGCGTACTACATATCATTACTCAATTTTCATCGTGCCTTAAAATTTGTGAAACCCTTAATGACTGTACTAACACTGGAATTCAGGAGTGATAACAAGTTCTGGAGATTCTAGTTGATCAAAAATTTGTCCAGTTTGGGTAACTTATGTTTCATTTCTTCCCTTTTTACACGACATGTGCACCGCCAACGTTAAGGCATCAGCCAATCGATTGTGCATTCCGACTGACAACTGGTGGAGTCTGGAAACAGTATTGTTTCCTATAGAGCGTGGGTTGTTGTTAACCTTACGGCAACTGCTCTTGAAACGACCATTCGGCTACCCGATTCCGGGTGAACAGCCGGGCAAAGGATGCGATAGTTTCGGTAGACACTGTATCACCGCCAAGTAAGAGAGAGGACCGCGCAAGCGACCTCGAACATGTAACCAGTCGGGAGACCGGAGTAATCTGGTTGCAACTGGAAGTAAGGGCACAAGTAACGGCCCGCAGTGTGATTAACCTGGTTATCTCGCGGTAAGGCGTTGGCTTGTTACGGGCGAGTGGCGTAACTAAACAGTGGATTTCGCCCCAAGTCTTCTACGCTCTACTCACGGGAGATAGAACGATCTAATATCGTTAAAACTTTCCGAGGTGACGGGTTCGCCCGTTGTAATTTACAACTCTAGTAGTACTGCATAGTAAAATTGGAGTAGGAGGATAAAACATGGCCAGGCCGTGGCCTTTTCGACCTCGGTTAATCCGGAACTCGGGAAATTGGTGCTCGGATAACCGCGGCCCTGCTGTATTAAGTTTAAAACGCTGTAAGTTTTCTGTAAAATAAAATACAATAAAATGTTACTGTTAGTCGTAGTATTGCATCGCTGGCACTTTACTCGCACGCATTGCAGCTTACGTGCCGTCACTAAACGTTTAAAAAAAGTTCTGTTCGTCCGCTGGCAGGCGCTAACGCAAACTCCATTTCGGAATAACTTATTGCCGTTCACGTGGGTTTTCCCTATTAGCGAAGGGGCGACCGTGTGAATACCGAATTGGCAACGGAATTAAACCCCTGTCACGAATGACCGGAATATCTGTCAAGAGAGGGAGTTTTAAACTCCGAGCTTATCGCTTGGCCGCGATGACAAATGGAGCTGTCCCGCGACCTACAGTTTAAAAAATACTCCGGGGATTATCTGTAATATCGTTATTTCTCGAACGAATGAAGGATGGGCAAAACGTCCCCCACCACCAATAACGAAAGGACAATTATGTCGTTAACAAAAACAATAAAAAATAAAAAAAGCACGACTGCCGTTACAAGAAAAAACAAATTGTTCGCACAGAAAAGCACGTTATTTAGAGAATAAAGATCTTTATTGAAAGAGTATTTGTTGAAACAAAGTTCAATTGTTTGGAAATTGGGGGATGTTTCACACATTTTTGGCCATCCTCCTTAATTTACATATATTTCTCGCTACTGTCTTTTGGCGTATCCTATTCTACAAAGGGAAATTTTCCGGGAAAACATTTTAAAAAGGTATTTTTTCTCATCGCTGTAGCTTGCGAGAGCCACTAAGCACACGAGCACAATAAAAAATACGCAATTAAACGACACAAAGAAATCCGCAGTCCGCGTTATAATCTCTAGCTTCAAGCGAAACTGTAACATAAACATTGGCTTACAGCTGAGCAATCCGTGAATAATGAATGTTGAAAACGGACGTGCAAAGGCTCTGGAATCTAATTTCGCAAGCTTGACAAGTAAAGCAGACGGATGCTGAAGTGGAAACTGTGCTCGGAAATTGTCTTTTAGGGAAGCCCGAAAGGGAATTAGGCCGCAGTAAGCCCGTGGGCGGTCATCGTTTTACTTTACCATATATTGAATTTCTTGTCGTAATCGCTAGGAACTTACCTTGGCGTCTATACCTATACCTGTAGTGATGCTACTACCAGCCTCGAAGACAATAAAGAAACCGATTCCGTATTTCTTTGACGCAGGGACTTTGTGTTATTGGTGTGGGACAATCCTCTCGGCAAATCGGGCGAATGCAGATGCAGCGAATCCCCGATTCGCTCGCCCAGGCCATAGAATGAAGAGGTATGCAGGCGACCGTTTAACTACAGGGTTTTCGAATAAGGGCGGGTCGATGTTGACAATCTGTGGCGGCCATGTTGTTTCTACGGCGTCTGTCAAATCTTTTGTTTATTAAACACCCACTGATGCCAAATCACCGTGGCAAGTTACAGAATCAATCAGCACCTATTGTGCCCATTTAAATGACCTAAAAACGTAGATCCTTATTGCCTGGTTATTTTATTTGGTCATAATGTACTTTTAGTTTTAAAATGCATGACGTAGCTAATTGGATTATTTAACATTTTACTGACAACTTAAATATTACGATGAATATTTTTACTACGTATATTTTCGAATTATTGAGTATTTCAAATATTAGGCATCTATTTTGATCATATATATTTTTTTTTTACAGTCAAGTAGTTAAATTCTTGACTACCTATGTATGTTGAGTAAAGAGTAGTAACGAGACTTACTACCTAACGCAATTATTTTGACACATCCAAGAGCGGTTTTTAGCCGTCAATTGGACACGACGAAAATGTAATGTAATGTAATGCACGTTAAAACATTATTACCGAAATGAGAGCTCGTTAGTGCATGATTAAATGTCGAGGAGGTGACGTGAATTGGTCACCAAGATGGTGCGATTTGACCCCGCTAGGCTTTTCCTTGTAGGGTTTTTTGAAGTCGCAGGTCTATGCCAATAAGCCGCAATCGACCGATGCCCTCAGAGTTAACATCACAAAGCCCATCGCTCAAATTCAGCCGAGTCTGTGCGGCAGTCATTGAAAATTGGACCTCTCGGATCGTGCCACCGTGCGAAGCCGTTGCGGACATTGAACGATGTCATATTCCATACATAATGGCATACATGGGACTTAAAAAAAAAAAGAATTTCGTTTATACCTTACACACAGCTTGTTTTATTGCACATACTGTAAAAATCGATCCTCCCTTATTAAAAAACTCTATATATAAACGTCACTAAAACAACTAAAAAAAGTTTAATCACCACTAGAGTCGATGATTGAAATGACAACTCGAAAAAAAAAATTCGTAAGAGTCATGACATCGACGACGATATTTTATTTATTTATTGTAAGCAATTCACTATAATATATTACAAGTTAAAAGCATCAAATTAACTATTACGTAACTAAGTTACTTAACCCATAGCAAGAAATTAAACTCAATTATTATAAGACGGTTACTGTCCGATGTCGCCCAACTAAGCAGAGCTTGTGCTCGGGCGGATAATCTATTGCCATATAAAGTGAGTTTAAAAGTTAGTTTGTGATACACAGCGTTCGGAGATCTCTGGCTGAAGGACACACTCAGCTTAGCCAACAATGTCGATTCTGTACTAGACGCGTTACTATTCTGTGGACGGACTGCGATTGTCCTGACGCAAGCGCAACCGGAAATGCATCCTGTATTCTGCGAGACACAGCAAATTGCGTGATCCCTACTCGTCTGTAAATTGGATAGGTATAAAACAGGATTTGCAAACTTTGTGCAATTCAGCGAGAGCGGCTGCGCAAGGTACTACTCCATCGTGGGGTAACTATTACATCGTGGGTAGTCTGTATGTATGTATGAGGTGTTTTGTAAGCGGCGACATTGCCAGATTCATCGAAATAACTTTTTATACCATATAATCAATAATCACTATTTTATTTGAAATCAATCAATTGTTCAGTAAATAGCACAATTAAAGATATATAGTGAAGTTATGATCATTGATTATATATATAGTACTAGCTGACCCGTGGCCACTTCGTTGGGCGGTAAAACTTTTTACCTGTGATGAAATTATGAGTGTGGTTCGGCTAGTACTGAGTGCTATGATTTATTTCCTGACTGCCAAAAGAAGGGTTATATTTTTACTGCATATGTATGTATGTATTTGCATGCCAATTTGTTTATAATACCGTTATTTGTGAGTGGTATTATCTCTTTAATTATTTCTGCAGTAAAAGGGAAATTATATGCAGTAAAAGGGAAAAGTCTTTTGTTTTAAACACTTAAGACGATAAATTTACTTATTTTGATAAGAATTCATAATTGTTGATAATATGACCAATAAACATTATTTGTGACTTAAAATTAAAAGATAGATATATGCTGTCGCTGACTTTATTGTAGGCATTATCAAGCTCTACAACTTTTCTCTAAAACTTAATCATATATCTTTCATCGTTAAGGCAGCGTTCGTTAGAAACGTTTTTGTTCGACCGCTTATTCTCCGACTTACTTTGCATATCCGACTACCACGAAAAAGTCTTTTCATATTTTGGATTAATATATAGCCTACGACACTCACAAATAACGTGGCTTTATATTGGTAAAATAATTTTCAAAATCGGTTAAGTAGTTCCAGAGATTACTTTCTACAACGTCACAAACTTTACCTCTTTATAATATTAGTATAAAAGTATAGATTACGATACGGTCGGGGTTCCATACCTATGTCGTATTATCTCTTTAACTATTTATGTAGTAAAAGGGAAAAGTCCTTTGTTTTAAACACTTGAGACGATAAATTTACTTATTTTGATAAGAATTCATAATTAATAAAATATAAAAGTTAGACATATGCTGTCGCTGACTTTTTTGTAGGCATTATCAAGCTCTACCACTTTTCTCTAGAACTTAATCATATATCTCTCATCGTTAAGGCAGTGTTAGTTAGAAACGTTTTTGTTCGACCGCTTATTCTCCGACTTACTTTGCAAATCCGACTACCACGAAAAAGTCTTTTCATTTTTCGGATTAATATATAACTTATGACACTCACAAATAATGTGGCTTTCTATTGGCAAAAGAATTTTCAAAATCGGTTCAGTAGATCCAGAGATTACTTCCTACAACATCACAAACTTTACCTCTTTATAATATTAGTATAGATAAATATTTTATCGACATGGTACCATTCCTATGTTAACTGTCTCTAATTGTCCCAGTCGCCAGTTTGTACTGCGGATACGGTGACTTGTTGTTAGAACCGCCATAATAATGGGGACAACATTACCCATTTTAATGAAATTATTGTTTGGTAAATAAAGAATTGTAGAATCTTTGAGAGACATTTCATAGCTAATATATTTACTCGAACTTTTCTGAAAGTAGAAAACCGTAATTCTTGACTGTGCATCAAAATATATTGTCCTGGAAAATACGGCTACCGGAAATGAAATTGGCGGGAGCAGACCTAGACATTTTGTCAGTTTTCAAGTTTGAAAATGGCGATCAAATGGATTGTTAAGTCAAATGGAGGTCGTAGTGGAATTTAGAACGAGCTATCATGATTGAATGCTATACAGAATTTCGTGTTTGCTGTTGACCGTTGAGGAGTCCCCTCGTTGGAAGCCAACCCTGGGTGCAGCAGCCCTGTCGCAGTGAAACTTAGAATTGGCTGTCATAATTGAATGCTAATAGAAAATTTCGTTTCTGTGCTGTTGACCGTGGAAGAGTAGTCTCGTCGGGAGCCGATCAAAGAAATGCATTGTCATCGGAACTCAACCAATATGCAAAATTTCAACTGCATAGGATAAGAAGAAGTAGTTCTAATTCAGCTTCCAAGATTTGAGCAGAGCAAACAAACAAACATTGCAAGGTAAATAAAAGCTTGTAAAACGTTATTATCATACGAACTGCTCTGTGCTCATTATAGTTCTTATCATGTAACTCTCTATTTGTTCCATAAATACGACACGCCAATTTTAACGAGGGGTCAGTCAGTGATCTCGTTAAAGACCGCCTTTCCTCCGAAAGGGAAATGATATTATGCGAGAAATGCGAAAGCGCACTCAGGCAGTTACCAGCTTCGCTGTAATTAAAGGCACCTTATAACGGCTCTCCACTCATTAATTAAAGAAAAGTAAAGATAGGCGATTGAACTGTCATTTTTGATGCTATGCCGCGTTGCTAACATAGACTTGTCCCGCATGAACTTCAAATCGTTTTCATCCAACACGACTACAACTATCTAACACCCGAACCTATAGACGATGGCTTAGGCATACCTTAACACATTTATTGCCGTTCACGCGACCTCGCCTGTTGCGGCTCCTCGCCAAATGGCCGTTCACGCGATATCGCGTGGTCGTCGCTAACGAGTTGCTATAAGGGATAAATAAATTAGTACCAAAGACTTTTCATTCAACTTTTCAGTTTGGCAATGAAAAAGTTAACCAAGCATTGCTCAATCACTGGCTAATGGTTAAGCGTTGATTGGGTTCTATAGATTGTGTCAATTCCTAAGCTTTCTCTGACTGCGTGAAAAAAAGGCTTTTAAAGGATCGAAAGGATTCGAAAGGATCAATGAACCTATCATTGAACTAACTGAGTAACCATAGTGGAATTGCTAAAGTGGTTTGTATTACATCTTGGCAAATGAAAAAAACCAAGAAACTCGCGAACTTCTGGGGGGTACTTTCATAGCCTGTTCTCACTTTTCGGGTGTCGGGCCCGATAAAAAGTCGGGTGGCCTAGTGGCAGAACATTTTGTATAGAGGTGTTCCGACTTATCCAACACCGATTTTTTGTCGGCTCCGACAGGTTTTCTCGGTCGGCTTGCGAGCGCTGCACGCCCGATAAAAAATCGTGTCGGATCTCGCTCGCTTATGTATTTGCATGGCGCTGTTCCCAATTGTCGGATGTCGGACCCGATAACTACCTATCCGCACGCAGTGTTGGCACACTTCGTGGCTGTGTTGGCACGCAGTGTTGGCTGCGTTCACAAAAGTAAAATGCACGCATTTTACTTTTGTGAACGCACTTCTGTGAGCTTGAAACGCTTCATCCGATTGAGCTGAAATTTGGCATGCAGTCATCATTTGGTTATGGCATGAGCTGAATAGATTGTGGTTGAAATCCGTCCACCCAGGGTTGGCTCCTAACTAGAGGACTCCTCAACGGTTAACAGCAGAGACCCAACATTTTGTATACGCATTCATTTATGATAGCAACTTCAAAGTTTCACCATGACATGGCTGATGTACCCTGAGTTGGTTTCCGATAAGGGAACTCCTCAACGGTCAACAGCAGAGACTCAAAATTTTGTATACGCATTCAATTATGATAGCCCCTTCTAAGTTTCACTATGACATGGATGATGTACCCTGGGTTGGCTCCCGATGAGGGAACTCCTCAACGGTCAACAGAAGAGACCCCACGCCAAGATTGACTCCTGGGGGAAACTAGCCCTCAGACCAAAGTCCTGCCCGGGCTCGCACTTCATGCGTGGAGGCCGCCGAGTGGGTGTTGACCCGTGAGCGTGGCCGACCCTGAACGAATGGGTCTTCGTGGCCAACTCTAACACGGTCCATTAGCTCTCATGTCGTTATACTTAGGCTGGGGTGACGGGTTCGCCCGTTGTAGTCGACACCGCCCTACTAGTCCATGGGATACTTGACTTGAGTCACTACTTAAACTTTTCCGGCTCGACTATACAATGAGAACAGGTACTCGAGCATTACTTAAACTAGAGTGCATCAGCTATAGATTCGGGTGTAGGCTTCCAACGTACGAAACGTCTCACCTGCTTTTTTCTCTAAGACGATGCTACCACCGACCCGCAATATGTGTAAGGTGGATGCTCTATTGAGTATTCCGACGGCGAAAATACCGAATTCCCGGAATATAAATTAAAGCCATTAAAATGTGCCGCCACCCCTGAGCTCAAGCGTCCCCGTTGCCGTTACACATTACGTCATTAGTGTAAAAGTTTAGCAGCGAGTGCATTTCAGCGCTAGGGGCTCACTGTCGGTTGGCTTTTGCTCACACTTACCACCCGTGACAAATACCTAACAAGCTTTATCGCGTTATGGCCGGCGCGAATGTTAATCCTGTTTGCGTTGGGACAAAAACACTGACGAGGCGCCTTTAATATTACAATTATATAGGGCTTTCCAATAAGAACGGTTCGATGTTAACAGTCTGTGCAATAAAACAAGCTGTGATGTATAAGGTATTAACGTAATTCTTTTTACACGACTGCCCAACAAAAAAGGAGTGTAATGTGTTCAAGGTTCATGTATGTATGTTGTCCGTTTCTTTCTTCCACCATAACTTCTAAACGCTTAAACCGATTTAGAAGTTTATGGTATTGTTAGAGTCGCAGGAAAGTATTGCTAGTAGCGTCTCTTACAACAAAATTGAAAAGGAGGCGAGCTACGTCACGAGTCCAAGGGCTCGCATATGTCCATCACATATCTACTACTCCGCCAACGCATATTTATTTTTCATACTTAACCCCTCAAGCCCCGATTGGCCGATATCGGCCACAACACGATTCAGCGTGACGGCCCCGTTTTAATTTCATTTTAATTTAATTTGTTTTATTTAATTATGTTTTATTATGTTAATATGTTATAGTTTAATTATGGGTACAGTGGTTTGGCAGTAATTAATGTTTTGGTGAGACAGTGTTTTAATTCAATTTTTTTACTAATTTTTACTAAAATTTTTTGGGACATCAACTTGTCAATCGGCTGAGTGGCCGATATCGGCCAATCGAGGCCT
Organism: Micropterix aruncella; assembly: GCA_944548615.1. NCBI lineage: Eukaryota > Metazoa > Arthropoda > Insecta > Lepidoptera > Micropterigidae > Micropterix > Micropterix aruncella. The sequence goes on along the minus strand of OX155953.1, from coordinate 30,618,395 downwards.
GAGGGGTTAATATCTAGTTTAAAACAAAACCCACAGCAAGTTGTGTCACGCTTATAATGAAGATCGGTCCCATGTCGCGCTACTAAGTATACACTTGTTCTAGGGCAAACATATTAAACAAATACTAGTTTTAAAAAGAAAACATATTCAAAAGAAAAAAAAGTAGTTTAAAAAAAAAGAGAAAAAGCGAAAATGGAAAAAAACCTTGAATTAAATGTATAAAAATAAAATATGTTAATATATAATTATAATAAAATAAAACATTAAAGTAAATAGATAATTAAATACACTTATCATTCGGTTAATAATAAACTATATAATCATAACTTAAATTAAAAATAAAATTTGTAATATTTGTTCAATGTTTGAGAATGCGTCTGCTGTTCTCTCGGTATACTTTGGCCAGACGGACAAACGAATTGTTGAAGTCGAAAAATATACGACTTACGAGTCATCCTCTATACAGCCCCGTCTTTGCACATTATGACTTCTTCTTGTTCCCAAAATTTAAGAACCAATTACGTGGTCAACGATTTTCATCGCCAAAAGAGGTAGTCGAAGAATAACAAAAACATGTTTCGGAGGTCACCACGGAGGAGTGGAATAAATATTATGAAAATTGGTTTATAAGTTTAATAAAAGTATCAACGCTCACGGGGAATATTTTGAGAAACAATAGACTTATTTTTGGCCATTCATTATATTTTTACACGACTGCCCAACAAAAATAAATGTCGTGTGTTCAGGGTTTATCTATGTATGCTTTTTGTTTCTTTATTCCACCATAACTTCTAAATGCTTGAACCGATTGAGAAGTGTATAGTATAGTTAGAATCGTTATGTCATCCTGAGTGTCATAGGGTATCTTAACTGTCCAAATACTAAGTAAGTAGTTGTCTAAATGTCCAAATGTCAATAAATTACCATAAATATAACGTGTTTAGTGTCAAATGAAAGGTCTGATTATAATAAATAAATACAAACGGAGCTGCCATGGAATTCACCGACCGGAGTCGGGCCCATCATAATACTATTTTTTTTACACTTCTGGGGGGTGAGCAGTAGATTCCGGACTTACGAACCGGCTGTGGTAGGTTTAGGACAGCTGTCTTGCCACATGTGAGCGTTCACCTTACCACCCATTCACTCCCCCTTCGAAGCCATAGAATTTGAGATGCGCAAATCGCAGTTTTAGATAATTTTTCTAAGAAAGAGTTGATTATTTTTCTGGAAAGGCCAAGATCTTTAAAGAGGTGAAATAGAGATTTAGCTGGCAGGCCACGAGCGCCAACTTCCACCGCGTGAAGGTGAACAGTGAAGCCGTTCCGGGTTACGGCATTTGCAAGATCATGGTATTTATTTAATTTGTACTCGTGGTCTTTTGGGATATTTGATTCCCATGGAACAGTTAATTCTACAATAAGAGCCACCTTCCGAGATAGAGAGTAAAGAGTTATATCTGGACGGAGGGCTGTGCATCCGAGACTTTCAGGGAATTTATACTGCTTAGAGACCGAATCAACCTCCAGAATCCAATCTGTAGGACATTCCGAAAATATACATGTAACTATATGGATAAATACAGAAACATTAAATATTTCATTAAAAATAGTTCACTTTCTGTAACGGTAGTCCTGTTTTTAATTTGTTTTTATATATTTGCTTGTTTTCTTATTCATTCCGCAAATTTTTAGTGTGGCCTTCGTATAAGCAATATTTGCGTATTGGTCATTTTTAATGCATATTCTGGATAATATCATGTGTTAGCCACGGGAACCATGTGTTCATTCAATTTCAGCCCCCGAACCACTTTGTCATAGTACCCTTTTCACACAGTATTACTTTGACACTTTCTACAACCTTAGGACCACTCCCGCTTGATTACATCTCAGCGGCCGTTTCGAAAGTAACAAGCCCCCTTATTACTAATGCCAAAGTGTGAATTTCCCTCCCGACAGAGTGCGGTGAATAAAATATTCGGACGAATCTCGCTGAAAGGTTATGTTCCGCTTCCCATTGGCGAGAGTCCATTACGTTACCTTAACTAGGTGAGGCAGTCGTTCCTCATTTTGCCGAAGGGCTAAATTAACACAAAAGAGTTCATTACACAGCTCTCCGTCGGGAATATTAAGAGGCGCCACTCGGGAACCCGCGAAGGGAAAGCAGGCGGCCGGACTTATTGCGGAAATCTACATTTAGTAACCCTAAGAGACCCTGAGACCTTACTTTTTGATTACTTAATTCAAAGGAAGGCCTCTTCAGACTCTAATCTTCAGAAGTTTACGCAAAGGTGGCGGCGTTATAATAACGAACTTGTGTTTTTGAAGGGCTTATGGTAGTTGTAAACGTACAAAATATTTAATTTGATAATGGCGTTTGGGTAGGCTTTGTGGACTCTACTAATCAAGCTGCAAAGGATAGTATACATATATAGAATAATTAAATTAAATATTAGGATTTCCCAAGCGGACGTTAAACTACTTACTTGTATGCCAATTACCAATCGCTACGGTGCACTATGGACTAGTCTGGTACAAAACCTTAGTAAAAAATCATAAATACATTCTATGAAATCATTCACATAAATAGTTTTTAGTATTATATATTATATATATATATATATATATATATATATATATATATATATATATCATTGGTGCAAAATAAATAATAACTAATGTTTATAATTTCAACATAAAATAAATTTTTATTTGTTCTTTCTATTTTTCTCTAACAATATTATGTATAAGGTATAATAACGGTGATCCTGAACACATATAATTAACGATAAATAAAATAAAATATAATTAGCCATACTTTTATTTTTATCCTTTTGTGTTTGTTATTTATAAACGCTGTTTGTTACCGAAATAAAATATAATAAAAAAAAATAGTGTTATTATTGTAGCCGTTATTACTCTATTGTTAAAGTATAAAACGGGCGGATTCATTGCCTCAGAACAATCTCTTACAACCAACCCTATTATGAAGTGTGTGCGGTATGTATGTGTAATATGAAGTGTGTGTGATATTGTTGTTATTGTTGCCGTTATTACTCTATTGTGAAAGTTTACAATAAACAGGTTTATTGTCTTAGAGCAATCTTATACAAACAACCATATTACGAAGTGAGTGTAGTATGTGTGTAAGTCACATTTTATGGAAGTGTATACATCTTGTTATTGCATTTGACAGAATTCAAATGCAATTCCGTTAATTTTATCCCAACGGAATATGGTGAACCAGCCAGGAATCAAACTCGAAAGCTTACAATGTAAGATCAGGCGACCTAACCACTGTGCTACCGGGCCGTGTAATGTACCTGCAAATATTGTTATAACTGCATGTATATCAGAGCGAAATATAACCTTAGATTTACTCAAAATTATGGAGAATATTAAATTTTAATAATTATATTAATTTACAAACAGAACATAATATATACACAAGAACTTACAGAATATGTCTGACATTTTAGATGCCCATCTGCTCACGTGTTTACACTTCAAAATTAACACACCCTTAACGGAAGCGTCATGTGCGTTAGCGAAATTTTAGTTATTTTAGTTGTATTAGTTGTTAATGTAATTTTAATGAAATCGGCTTTTCTTTTTATTAAACTGCACTTTACTTTACCGGGTCACCAACCGACGAGGAAGCTATATATAGTGAAGAAAAATAATAATATGCATTTTAACCCCCTCCCCCCTCCCCCTCCTCATCGAGACGATTAAGATAATTTCCAGACTGAAGTTCCGCGTGTGTGTGTTGTCTCTACCATAGCGCCCAAACGCTTATTCCGATTGAGTTTGGCATGCAGGCATCATTTGATCGGTGACAAGAGTTTCAAAGATTGTGGTTAAAATCGGTCCACCAGAGGGCGCGCTAGTCATACTTCAATCTCGATATATTGGACTTAGAGACTTGAAATTGGGATACCTCGTTGGGCTGAAATCACATCATGCCTGGTTGGAATATCTCATAAGGCCCTTAAAAGTGCCGACGCTTGCGGTGCATGGCCCGTTCGAAATTCGATTTCGATGGCTCACAGCGACCTGCGTTTGCAGTTTCATTTTTGAATTGAATGAGATGACGCTCGTTCGAAATTTAAAATTTCATTGCGTTGCGTCGCATATTAATGCATAGGAATTTTCGCCAACTGATCATCCACTTTATTTATGAATTGAATATTCAGATGAAATAAGTACCTGGCTACTAGCCTAAAAAGTCTTGGGAAAAAAGTCTTGTGAAAAAGTGTTGGGGAGAAAGTCTACTACCGACTTTTTACTATATGCCATAGAATAAGTTTTGATCGAGTTTTCGCGCCATTATAGTATAGGACGCCGTGGACGCCGCTGCAAGCATGCCTTATAATTAATGATTTCATATTGAGTATCAATGTTAATTAATCGATCATACAGATGTGCAGCAGGCTTAATAGTGATATGCCAATTCCAGCTCATCTTCGTGCTATTCAATCAAATTACTAATATTATGCCGTCCTTGCTTGCATTGCCTACAATTCGCGCCGAGCAAGAGTCTGTTGTTTGCTATGTTGTTCCCTAATTGCAACAAACTAGTGAGGTAATTGAAGAGCGACGCAGCGTACGCTACACGAGCTATTGTGTTAAATAAAACAAATGCATGCAGGAGTGAGCGATGCACGGCAAACTTTTGATGTAGAAAGTTAGCGACAAACCAGCGGTGCGACACTGTCCATTTTACGGGTCGCGGTAATCGCCTCTACGAGTATATTATGAAATGTTTTGGCCATGACATTTTTGTAGAAAGTTGTTTAATTACATTAATTAACCTTGGAGTAATATTGTATTATTAAGGGGGGGGGGGGGGGCTGGTTTAGCAGGCTAAAAAACATCTTTTTCATGTTTTTCATCTGATCATGAATCTATTATATCAGTTTGTTTAACATTTGAAAGGTAAAAATATTTTTATATTAGTAAAAAAAACTATTTTTGAGATATTGGATTGCAAATGTTTCTACCACTGCAAAAATGACGGTATCTGTTTACGCCGAGAAAAGCGAGCGTAATTTTGTCTGAACCAAACAAAATAAACTAAGCCGTAGCCGTAGGGTTATCCCTACGGCTACGTAACGACCAAATTCGGTTGCACATCAGAACACCGTTGATTACGTAACGACCAATATTGGCGGCTTGCTCACGGAGCGCACAGTAATATTATTTTCTAATTCGAACGCATCCTAAAATTCATACCAAATATCTCATTATTACCATAAATACATTCTGGTAAAATTCCATTGTCAAACAAAATTTTTTTTTTTCGAGAAATCATTTTTATTGGTATCTAAATATTTTTGTATGTAAATAATCAAAACGAAATATTACATTTGATAGAGAATCTAATAAAGATCACGATACTATTTACAATTTCTAAATAGGGTTCCGTATTTTTTCGTAAGGCAAGTACAAGTTAGAAATGCCGGTTTTTTTTCACTTTTTCGAATTTCTCATATTTATTCATAAAAATCTAATCGTTTTACAAAATGAGATTTCAATATTCTATATACGACATTTCAATGCAATTATTGCACAGTTATTCTTTTTATGATTGCTATAGTAGTTCCATAGTTATAGTACTTTTTGTCGAGCGCGGCGATATTGCAAGAAATTTTAATTGCCGCGGTCTGCTATGAAATTATGCCGCTACTCGAAGGGTTAAGGCGACTACCTCTCTCAAACAGTGAAAACGGACATTTTGCAATCAAAGTTACGTTACTCCCGCGTGCATTTAAATAATAATAAAAATATGAATCTTGTAACAAATTTCTCAACCTTTCGTACTAAGATGCCGAATTTCAATGTTTTATTTTTTTTCCCAAAAAAATAAATAAAATCTGAAGTCATCACCATTTTGTAATTAGCATTTTTCATGGAATCTATAGGGGTGAACATCTTGAAACTATATTGGTAATACGTACCAAGTAAATGTATAAAATGTGGCGATGCTATATTTTTGTTTTTTTTTTTAATTTTTGCATTATAATCTTTCAAAAAACAAAAAATGTAATATTTGACAAGCGCGATTTCAGTAGAATAAAACAGTGCAAACGAAAATAGGCCTTCCGTCTATGGCGCTCCGCTGCACTTTCGTGTGGCAAATTCATTGCGCGTTTGGTCGTACGCCAACGCGGTCGTGTTAGGTCCTGTATTTATATAATATACGTTTTTGTAGGGGAACTAAAAAAATAAGTAAAAGTTATCATTTTTATAAAATTTGAAGAAATAAAATCGATTTTTATCTCAAAATGTATGCGTTTAACTAGTAAATTTATATAAAAACTTTTTTTTGTTCATATACAAAGAAGAGAATTTAAAAATCTTTAACCCTTGGAGTAAATGGGTATTTTCATGGATGCATCTGTCTCTTTTGCAGGATTTTCGGCGACATCGACTTAAAGTACTATTACCACGAAACTACTACACCAATCATAAAAAGAACAACTGCACAATGATTGCATTGAAATTTCGAATATAGAATATTGAAATATCATTTTGTAAAACAATTAGATAATTATGAATATATATGAGAACGTCAAAGAAGTGAAAAAAACGCGCGACCAGATTTGGTCGACTCGTACTCAACGGATAATTGTTTCGCGACCAGATTTGGTTGACTCATACTCAACGGGTTAAAAAAAAATTGGAACATCTCAATCCTTCAAGTAGTTTGTTTTTTATCATCGGTGCAATACTGAAAAATATAGTTTTGAGAAAAACGCGTTTATAGTTTTCTAGTAAAGTAAATAAGTTTCTTATATACACTTATATCAATCTGTGACTATTAGCTATTTCAGAGGTAAAACATTCATGAATAGATTTCAACATTAGGTAAAAAAAAAAACACGTTTTTCATGTTTTATTGGTCGTCTAGACCAGGCTCCTCCTTGAAAGTATTATTAATGGCTCAATCTTAAACATGCCAGTTTTATTTACTATTGAGACTTGTATCATCTTAATATTACTACACTTATTTATTATTTTTTTACTACGTATTATATAAATATAATATATTGTAGTACATAAATACAATGTAATGTAAAAATACACTTCAACATGTACATAAATACACTCATTCACATACTCACACACACTCAGATCCATCCCCACCCACACTTACGCCCACACCTACACACCCACACGCGGGCACAACGACACGCCGTGTCACAATTATATGTCAATTTTATTTACTGTGGAGATTTTATTATCTATTACTATGCTTATTGATTATTTTTTACTACATATTACAAGTAAATGTATTAAAAATAATAAAATAAACACGGCTGCCGTTACAGAAAGTGAACTATTGTATTTGAATTTTTTGTATTAAGGTTGTTTACAAAATATTTGTGGTTTATGTATTTATCCATTTAAGTAGATGCATATTTCCGGAATGTACTCCACCAAACCTTTCGTTTCGATTTATAATAATGTATTAACATTCGGACAGTTAGACAACTATTTACTTGATATTTGGTCAGTTAAGTTACCCGATGACACTTAGGATGAGATAACGATTCTAACAATATCAGATTCTTTAAAATCGGTTCAAGCGTTTAGAAGTTATAGTGGAATATATAAACAGAAAACACACATATATGAACACTGAACACTCCTTTTTTGTTGGGCAGTCGTGTAAAAATATTATATATTGTAGAACATAAATACAATATAATACAAAATATTATATAAAAATAGACTTCAACATAAATACACACACACATACTAACACCCACACGCCGATACGCCTTGTCACAATGAGTAAGATTTTCTCTGTAAAAACCATACTTTTTTCTTCAAAAATCACTCAAAAATCCCGGCTTTATAAACTAAAACGTTCTGAGAAATAAATAGTACGCGCATAGTAGTATCAGTGCCGAATAAAATAAAATAAATCGAAGCAGGTGTGCAAACCCGATGGCTGGATATGAAACAATAGCCGCATTAGAGAATAAGTTAAGCTTAGATGAGCTTGCGATTAAGTATCGAACGAGCAATCCGTGCGCGAAACTTACAAAGCAATATGCATAACCGGGAAACTTTCGGCCGGATCGTAAACACCAGCGTAGTTGGGCAACTGCTAAAGCTGCTTCCACAGTCAGCGGTGAGCATAGTCGGGCACGGAACCATTCTGATGTAATAGCCAACATTACACAATAAACATGTCTTACGGACTATGGGCCATATACGGCATGCTTCGGTACAGTTGCTTTAGGAACAAGAGATAGCAGCGAATAAAGGGATAATAGAATTTAGCATTAATTACCAAGGGAAGCAATTTTGTTTTTTTTTACTTTACTAGCTGACCCGATTGATAGACGTCCTGTCCAAATTTCAATATTTTTTTGATCGTTTTGTGAATTTGTGAAAAGCTAATGGAATACGTAAACAGTAAGTAAAAAAAAACGCGGTTGTGTCACCCCGAGAGTTTCTCGGCTAGCCCATCAGACTACCCAACCCCCCCTCCTCCCCCCGCGCCAAACCCCTTAACACCCCGAATCCATTACAAGCATATAAACAAGTACTTAAACCACTGGTTAAAGCCCAGAAATTATTATTGAGGGTTACTTACAGAAAACATCCCCGCCATGACTGACCTGCTGTTCAGCGAAGCAAGTGTTTTAAATATTCGTCAGTTGTTCGTGAAACAATTCCTAATATATTTTTACAAGACTTTAGAGAAACGTTCCCGAAGCCAGCAGCAAAGACCAACTAGAATGGCTGAAGGGACGAACTATGTAATTCCTCACGTACATACAATCTTTGCCCAAAGACAGTTGTATTTCATCGCCCCAAAAAAATTTAATACTTTAAAAGAGTGAGTAAAAAATGATCAAAATGTACACCTATTTAAGATAAAAGTAAAAAAATGGCTCCTTTACGAAGTAGGTCGTGCATACTGAAATAGAATTGCTTCATACAATAATTTAAAATATGTGTGTATCTAGATGTAGGTGTGTGTGTCATTATATATGTATGTATGTGTAAATGTGTATATATGTATGTAACTAACCCTTTATCATATATATTTGTATTAATATGTGTACTATTTTATGCCATTATCTTAGTGTTAGTATTTAAAGTATTCTATTAGTCAGTACTACTCAAACGTCAGTACTACTCAAAAACAAAGGCTATATATTTCGTATGCCCAGATACAGGCTGTTCGGTCTAGTTGGGCATTCGTCTAGAATGATCGTATGGGTTGTATTCATTTCCTTATTGCTTATATAAATAGTTACAAATTATATCTGTACGATCACACTGTTAACTCCCTACCAAGATGTAACAAATAAATAAAGTAAGAAATAAATAAATTTCCCCCATTTTACCGTCTCAAACGGGTTGCTACATCGTACTATGGAGTTGAGCAATCTAATACCATATCAATGGTACGACTCTGGAACGATCTCCCAGCAAATATACGAAACTCGCCTTCTTTACCATCGTTTAAGACTCACCTTAAGTATTACTACCTTTCTAAGACGTAACCAGTTCTTCCCTTTCTCTCCTCTTCCTCTCCCAATTTCCTCTCCTCGGGCATTATTAGTTTTAAATTCTTCTACTTGTCTTTATGTTACGTAATAATCTTTATTTTCACAATGCGCGCATGTACCACTATGTTTAGGTTAGTTGTAAGACATTGCCATGTGGCAATAAGCTCGCCTTTTTGTATTTATTTATTTATAAGTACTTATTACAATGGTTACGACTAATTATACCAAACAAGTTCAAGAATCAAACATAAACAGTTCAGAGAAACCGTCACATCGTGTTTGGCACCTGCTTAAAACTCATCTAACTAGGTCAACTAAGGCCTGTATCTAGATGAGCTAATTACAATACGTATAATGACAATGATAAGCACGTCATATCAGGTAACTACATATAACTAAACAAAATATTTACTAGCTATAATATCTATAAATATATATATTAGATAAATATATACAAACATACATAAATATATAAACATACATATAATATAATATAATAACATAAACATACATATGATATATATATATATATATATATATATATATATATATATATATATATATATATATATATATATATATATATATATATATATATATATATATATATATATATATATATATATATATATATATATATATATATATATATATATATATATATATATATATATATATATATATATATATATATATATATATATATATATATATATATATATATATATATATATATATATATATATATATATATATATATATATATATATATATATATATATATATATATATATATATATATATATATATATATTTTTAAATTATTTTCAATAATATATAAAATTAGATTCATGAAAAGTTACTTATCTGGGGTCCTGGTGGACCAGAAACATTTAAACGATAGTTAATGTCCTCTTTAAATACTTAGGGCAGCGGCACCTGTTTCCGCAATTGATAACTTACGATGTTCTTAGTTATTGCAGCCGAATTACTGTATGCCCTTGGATGTAATAAGTATAGGAGGATGGTTTCTGTAACAGAAATGGATGTTAGTAACTTATTTTAGAAGAAATTATATGACTGAGAATATTTCGACACTAGTCGTATTCATCTCTATGACATCACAGAAATGTCATAGATATATGTATATATATATATATATATATATATATATATATATATATATATATATATATATATATATACATATATATATATATATATATATATATATATATATATATATATATATATATATATATATATATATATATATATATATATATATATATATATATATATATATATATATATATATATATATATATATATATATATATATATATATATATATATATATATATATATGATATATATATATATATATACAAACATACATAAAAAATTACATTAAGTGCAAATAAAGAGTTATTATCAATGATTTTACTTATATATAATCTTTTTAATTTATGTGCACGTCCTCAAATTATAGGTATACGTCCGAAGTTTCTAGGTATGAACGTATTAGATACACATTACCTATTGATTAGGTAACTACTTACCTGGGGGACTACCTAGATTTAACAACCTACCTAGGTAGTCCCCTTATAGGAGACTACTTAGATTAAACTTATCAATACATTTTACTTCAATTCGATGTAGCACAATCATATTTGCATGTCACCTCTTCTTTCTCAAGAGGGTAGTATTGGGATACACTACTTGGGATATTTAATGTTTCTTTGGAAAAAGTAATTCGGAAAAACGTTTTTTTTTATTACATTTATTGTGCATTTCTTTCCATAATATTATTTATTAATACATATTATATAACTTAGATACGTTTGATCTGGCAGCACCTTCTGTGATCTTGCGATATTAGTGCTGAATCGTTAATTGAATGATGCTGTTAGCATCGAAAATTTGCATCCGACCATTTCTCATTAAAATTGGCTAAAGTTTCAACATTCAGTCGCGTGCGAGCGGGCGTCTATTAAAACACGGATTGCGCCGTTCGCAAAATAAACACAAAGTCCAATCTGCTTAGTTCGACGGCGAGATCTCGCCCGCTCGCCAGCACGCGCTGGGTTTCAGCGAATGAATGAATTTCATTTAACCCGTCGACTGCGGTTGGCTCACAAAATGACCCACATGTGGCTCATGTACGAGCCGGCCGCAGTTGAGGAGTTAATTGTGTTCTCGCATGCGAGTGTCTACGCTTCAGATCTGGTGACTGCAATGGTAGGACGAAGTATGCTAATGCCATCACCGCCAGAAGTTAGGTTGATCTGGACCGATCTAATTTCTTCCATCTCATCGATGTATTACTTAGCTTCTTAGTTTTTTTATGATTTGCAAGTGTGTTTGTTTGTTATTGTTTGATAACCTTATTGCACACATAATTCAGCTTTCTTCCTTGGGCCCAGGTTACATAATGACATAGAAGAGAAATGGAAACACCTAAAGAACATTCAACAGTTTAAATATAATATAAATAAATGGTTATTTGAATTAGGGAGGTCTAAATCCGAAAACTTGTCTTGTATAGCGTATATTATAATAATGGTTGATTTTAAAGCTAATATCGTATAAATATACATAAATATTATGCATATAATATTAATACATCTATTTTTCCCAATATTTTTTTAATCGTATTTATATAATTGTATTATAATATAAATATGTTTATACCATAATATATTTATTATTTATTATAATCGAATTTAGGTATCTATGTACTTACCATATTATTACATAAATAGGATTAGATATATACATTGTAATATTTATACAGATTATTATATTATATTATATATTTAATTTTAATTAGGTACATTTACTATTTCTAAAAATAAAACGTTAGTCAATTTAGTTCTTTATAAATTAAATAGCTAATTTTAATTGTTTACTCTGATCCGCCTAGACCATTTGCTACATTTGCGTGTTAAATTTTTCCGAGTTACTTTATAACATTGGTAATAATGTGGCTATATGTATAAAAAAATATGAATAAAGTACTAAATAAATAAATAAAAATAAATAAATAATATAGTACCTACAACACGGTGGGATTGTCAAGGGACAATATCTTACGACCATACCACTAGGGTTATTGTGACTAAATGTTTAAGTAGGCAAATAATAAATACCAAGTGTATTCTTTTGTAAAGTAGGGGTTATAATAAATGAGTATATTTACATAATAAAGGGGGCGTGTAAGTATTATGTAACGCATTTTAAAAATATTTTTGACCCTCCCCCCCCCCTCCGTGTAGCGTTTTTTGCTAGATTGATCACTAGAGATGAAAAATTGGTCCTCTATGGTAATCCCAAACGCAAAAGGCTCTCTCCGAATGAATCGCCACGAAGTACGGCTAAGCTAGCTTTACACCCCAAAATGGTGTAATTGTTTGTTTAATGGATTATTCGCGGAATCGTTCATTTTAAAGTGCTGAAACATGGACAAACAGTCAATGCAGACCATTACTGTGAACAATTAGATCGAGTAAATCAATCTTTAATTGAAAAGTGTCCAGAAATTGTGAAGTGTCCAGAAATTGTGAACAGAAAAGGCGTTCTTCTGCAACACGATTCTGTTCTTCTTCAGCAAGACCGCACTGCGCAAGACGAACCCAAGAAAAAAATAGTGAATTGGAGTAGGAGGTACTGCCTCACCCACCATACTCGCCTCTCGAATTTCCATTTATTTTGATCGCTACCACACTTCTATGTGGCAAAAAATGAATGATATCTAAAATGGTATACAATACAATACAATTTAGTTCTGCTCCAGTAGGTAGGCTTTCCTACACTTGGATCCGTCATTACGTCTAAAATTATAAGTAATGTAATTAATTGAGGAATATTAACTATCGTGATAGTTGTAACAGTATAAATTGTAGTAATTTATAATCGGCTTGAAAACCATTGATAAATAGAAAATAAATCTAATAATAAAAATTGCTGATCAAATAAAGAGCACAATGTCGGTGGCCATAATTATCAACGCAATAATTTTAGTCATGATAATAGACAATCGTATACTAAAAATAACAAGATTCAAATTAATTGTAAAATCTAGCAATATAGCCATCGTCGATAAAAATTAAAATTACGCTCTTTGGCAATGTTAACTATCAGGAATTTTTCATTATTTTACATTGGGATTTTTTTTATTTATTTTATTAATTTACAATAACTTCATATAATATGTCATATAAACACCATTTACATAATATGGTTGAGTTGGGAGAGATTGAGCACATCCTATGGTGAAAATGTTTATCCGCATTCCTAACTAGGTCAGAGACCCGTATCTAGGGATGCTGATTTTTGTTTAATTGTATCGACGAGCTGACTCTCTTGATATTATGAACCTAAGTTGCATTGCATAATACATAATTTTATTTATTTATTTATTTATTTATTTATTTAAGTCCATAAAAAATACATTTGGTTACAAAAACATTCTCTTAGCCTAATATTTCATAATAATTTAAACAGTTTTTTTTAATTTACCTAACTCGGAAAGAGATTCAGAAATAATAGTTTGTGGTTTACCACCTCACTAGGAATAATCTGTATCGAGGTGGTACCAACAGAAATCGTATATTGCCTGCCGAAAGAGCATGATATACCCGCTCTTAGGTTTTCATTTTATTTTAATATTTTTTTAAAACTTTATATTGCAATGGTATTTACAATTAATAATTACAAGGATGGGGGTAGTTACTTTATTCTAAAATTTAAAAATTTTGAAGATACCAAATTAAACGGAAGGTATTTTCTTACATCTAATATAATACATACATAGATACGATTATCGCATAAACTTTACATGAATTTATATTAAAAGTATATATAAATAAAAATTATTATAAAGAAGTACATACATATAATATGATAATTAAAAAATAAAAAATAGAAAAAATATTATTATGATAATACGAGTATATATTTACATATGCAAAGTGCCTTGATAACTATTTATCACAGAAAATGACAATTTGCAATGCCAATTTTATTATATAATATAGAAGTTAATTAAGATTTTAGGTACCTACTACAATACAATACAATATAGCCGTAAATTTGCACAATATATATATAAATAGAAATATGTTCATTCAAGAGATTTTAATAACGCCTCGCAGTCTTTCCTAGATTTATTTAGCAGCCAATTTATCACCACTCTTCGAAAAGTAGGGTATGGTAAGTCGGTCGTCGGTACGTCCATTCTCAATTTATTGTATAGTCTCGGAGCTAGAAAAGTATAATGTCGTTGTCCATATGTCGTGTTCATTTTTACCTCAGGTTGTCTGTAACGATGTCTAGTCTCATGTCCATGGTCCCGAAGTTTAGATATCGCAGTCCTGTCATTCCTCTGGAAGTACATTAGAACCGCTTTTAGGTACAACTGTCGGATGTCCATTACGTTAAAGTCTGTGAATAATTGGTCAGATGGGAAACGGAGCGGTTTTTTATTAATAACCCTAATGAGGGCTTTTTGGGCTTTTATTACCGGGTCAAGAATTGATTTAGCCGCTCCACCCCATCCTATCTGCCCGTATGTAATTAATGACTGTGCGAGTGCGTAGTAGGTCGTTTTTAGCATAGATGGACTAAGCACGTTTCTAATATTTTTGAATACGTATATTAGTTTTCTAAGTCGTGACGCAGTCTGGTCAACTTGATTGTGCCAACGCAGGAACCCGTCTATTAGAATACCTAAATATTTGATACATGACGTACGTTCCAGCGGTAAGCACATGCAGTTTCTTCCGTCACAGTCGTGTAATAGTAGCTGTTTATCTATTCCAGGTTGGTTTCGCCCATCTATGCTAAAGGTGATGTATTTCGTCTTGTCTATGTTAAGTGTCAGTAGATGATCATTTAACCAGGCAGTTATCTGTTTTAGTCCATTTGTTGCCTTTTCAAATACGGACTCCCAGGTGTTACTCTCAAATAAAAGCACCGTGTCGTCGGCAAAAGATGCAATAACACCTGGTATCTCCTGTCTGCAAAGATCGTCTATATATACCAGAAATAGTATTGGTCCTAATGTACTTCCTTGAGGAACACCGTAGTCAATACTCATCCAGTTACTTGTTGTGTCATTTATTTTCACTCGTTGTGTTCGTCCTGTCATATAACTTCGGAACCAGTCCAGTTCTTTGTCTCGTATACCAATCTGTCGTAGTTTGTACAATAGTTTTACGTGATGTACTGTGTCAAATGCTTTGGCCAAATCAAGGAACACTCCAAGGCACTTATGGTTATCGTCAACATTTTGTGAAATAAATTTTGTAACTTTTAATATAGCGTCCTGGGTGCCCATGTTTGACCTAAAGCCGTACTGTCCTGTCGATAGTAGCGTATTCGTTTCCAGATAATCAGTTAGTTGTTTCTTTATGTGACGTTCTATAATTTTGCTAAGTGAGTTGAGTATAGATATTGGTCTGTAGTTTGTCAATTCAGTTTTGTTACCCCCTTTGAAGAGCGGCAATACATTGGCTTCTTTGAGATGTTTTGGAAATCTACCCTGTTCGATGCTGCAATTATATATATGCACAAGTGGGAGTGCGATTGACTGAGCTGCAATTTTCAGCATCTTTGCACTTATATTATCTGGACCACTTGCTGAGTCAGTCCTCAGTTGCTTAATTAATGTCAAAACGTCCCTCTCTGTTAGTTTCGAGAGTCGAAATATTTTTGTTGTCTTCAGCAGTGTTTCAGGCACCTTTGCATTTGATTTAGTCAAATCCTCTGATGTAAACTTCATCGCTAATCTCTTTCCTACGTTCACAAAGTAACTGTTAATCGTATTAGCTAAGTCATTTTTGTCAGTGTACTTTACACCGTCCAAATTTATTTCGCTAATTGACGTCCTGTTTTGCTCTACATTGTTAAGTTCTTTGACTACTCTCCAAACCGTTTTGGGGTTGTAATTGTCGTCTTCTATTTTCTGTCGATAATATGTTTCTTTGGTCGTTCTTAAGATGTTGGTACATAATTTTCTGTATTTTTTATAATATGCGAGTAGTGCCTCATTCTGTGGAAATCTGCGTGTCTGTCGGTGAAGTTTGTCGCGTCTCCTGATACAGTTAATCAGTCCGTCTGTTATCCAAGGTTTAAGTCGCTTGTATTTTTTCTTTATCTGCTTAACGTAAGTATTATTTTTTAAGTGTAGTGTAAACGTCTGAACGAAATTGTCAAGTGCAATGTTTGTATCGTCTGTTTGATATATGCTAGTCCAAGCTTCAGTGTTCAAGTCGAAAATTAATTTTTCATAGTCTATGACTTTAATTTCTGTGTCTTGTTGCTGCTTTTCCTGACGTCTGCCTTCTAGTCCCAATAATGTACAGTAGTGGTCTGTTATTGTTGTAGTCACTACAGCTGAGGTCGGTCTGTACGATGAGCGAATGTATATGTGGTCTAAGCATGTTTGTACCTGATCAGACTCTCTCGTTGCAATATTTATTGTTGACAAGAAACCTAGTTCAGTTAAAAGTGTTTCATAGTCATCTGCTTGTAAGTGCCTATGTCCCATGGTTGATATATTGATGTCGCCTGCTAAGATGTAGTGTTGTGTATGGATATTGGAAGTTATATAGTCATGTATCGTCGTATAAAGTGAATTCAAAAAGCCACTCGTATTTTGTCTGGATGGCGACCTGTAAAGGGCAAAGATGCTGAAATTGCTAAATTTTATGCATAGGCCCGTTGCTTCCGCGATGTCAAATTCATGCGCAGTTGCATTAATTTCATACCTGGCATACACAACAATTCCATCCGATTTATTTTTGTTATTTACCGTTTTGAAACATTCGTACCCAGGGATATTCGGAATCTGCACATTATTGAGTAACCAGCATTCGGACAAAACAATTATATCTAGATTTAATGAGAGATCTTGTAATAAAATACATAGTTCATCAAAATTTCTTCGGATACTTCTTATATTCATAGCTATCATTTTCAGTACATAAGGTTTATCAAAAGTGTCCCTGCAATCAAGCGGCGATTCTAACCTTACAGTAGAGACAAATGTGGTCTCTGAAATATCATCTAATAAACTACTCATAAAATACGAATTTTATTGCTAAAGAAATAAATATATGAATAGGGTTTACTAACAGAGAAAGCATTAGTTCATTACGGTTGCAGATGTTGATGTTATTATTCTCCAATAAGGATTTTATTGCCACAATGTCGACTGTTTGGCAGGTGATTTTCTCGAGGTATAAACATATTCCATTATACGTTGTTTTTGATAAATAAGAATACTTCATTTCAATATTTACAGGTAATAAATGAATAGCATTAGTGTTAGAATTTACATGTAAATAATAAATTCTAATATAAATAATAATATATTCTTTTTTATAATAAATGCAATTTAAAATCATATCTAATAAATGTGAAAATAGACTTAATTGCAAATGACGGAAAATGCTGGTTTTTAGGTTAAAGAGAGGCATATTTATATCGTTTGTTAGTGAATTAGCTTTAAGTCTTGCTCGCATAAAATCGGAATAATATTTGTACCCTCTTTCTGACGGACATAGATTCTGCAGTTTTTTAACCATACAAATCTGAATCTCATTTCTTTTGCTAGGTCTCTCGTTTTTTTATAAAGTACACGATTCAGCAGAGTCAGCCGATCTGATATGTAGATTCTGGTTGGAATTGTGTTTAGGCCCATGTCTTTCGTGTTAATTCCAGATGCTCGAGACTTTTGGAGGTTTCTAATGGCGTCCATGAATTGCTCCTTCATCCTGCGTGTTGTGAACTTGGCGATGATAAGGGGAGTCCTTGGCTGCGATTTTATATCCTGCTCGTGTCTTCGCGGTGTAATACGATATGCATAATCAATCTCGCGGTCATCCATCTTGAGTCCTATTGAATTTCCAAGTTGCAATATCATGGCGTAAAGATTCTCCTTATCAGTGTGCGGCACACCACTGATCTCTACATCGTTCATTAACCCTGCTTGATTTCTGGCATTGTCCGTCTGCTCCAGTTTATCTAATTTAGTTTTAACACCTAATAATTCTTCCTCACAGATTGCTACTCTCTTAATTGCTTGATCAATTTCAGTTATTTTAGTGTTTATGGTATCTACAGTACAGCTGCAGTGTTCGATGCTATTTTTAAATTCCGACATTTCCCCACGCATAGCAGTGAAATCGGCTCTCATTAGCTGGATTTCTTTCATAAGACCTCCTAAATCTGTAGAACTTATGACCCCGGTTCCGCAGCTCGGCTCGTTGCCTTTACCACTCTTTGATTCCGCTGGGTCCATTATCTTATGTTTGTTTTTCATACTGCGGGTTTGAAAAGAGGATTTGCACGTTATGCATTTCCAAGTTTCCTTGGCATCCTTCGACATTTGTTTAAATTTAGCTTCAGAAACTCCAGTACAGTAAAAATGAAAACTTAACGGACAATTCGAACAGCTTAGCGCGTCCTCGGTTATCGTAATCTCCTCTCCGCAACTTGCATTATTACATCTTATTTTTGAGTTCATTTTAACGTCGTTTCGTACTGCTCCTATTTATATTATATTATGGCGCGACGAAGTGATATCACTAGAGAAGTTCTTAATAATGTCGATAGATGGCGCGATCCCTTTCTCGCTCAGTTTTTATTTTTTTAATTTTATAATTGCTTTTTCGAGTCACGTAGTTAGATTTCTCTGCGGAAGATGGCGATGAGATTTAATTCCCGTGATTCCAGTAAAGAGATCTCACTAGGAAAGTTCCTAATAACGCCGATAGATGGCGTGATCACTTTCTCGTTGAGTTTCTTTTTTATTTTTTATTTTATAATTATTATTACGAGTTACGTGGTTAGATTTCTATGCGGAAGATGGCGATGATATTTAATTCCGATGACGGAAAAAAATGCTCGCGGGTGGATCGAACTCAGGATCACCCGTAACAAAGCGCTGTGTTTTACCACTCGCCCAAACGACGACCCGAACGCAGCCGCTATGACGGGGCTGATATATTACAATACCGCATCAATTAAATCCGCCACTTCTGTTGTATCGGACGTTTGCAGATTGAGGTATGCAGATGTCCGATTTCAATTAATGAACACTTATAAATGTTAAAAAATGTGGCACATACGTGAGTTTAGTCCTATTCAAATACCGCACACTTTTAAAACTCGGTATTCGCTTTTGAATTATACAAAATTCAAATAGATTTGCTGACTTTAACTATTTTTAATTGGCGTTACACTGGAGTTACAAACAATGCGACAGTTCACTCGATCGGCAGAGATTTTTCACTGAATATATACGTATATACATACGCATACATACACACATACATATATATATATATATATATATATATATATATATATATATATATATATATATATATATATATATATATATATATATATATATATATATATATATATATATATATATATATATATATATATATATATATATATATATATATATATATATATATATATATATATATATATATATATATATATATATATATATATATACCTACACATATATATACATAGCAAATAATACACGAGATTTGATATTAGTTAGTAATATATAATTTAATAAAACAGCTTAAATTATTAGCGAGAGCAATTGAGACTCCGCATACATTGGACCCCTTTCAAGCAGGTACTTCTTTATAAGTATTTTGAATGAATTTAAGTTGTTTGCATTCTTATAACTCTCATTTAAATTATTATAAAATCTCGGCGCAAGGAAGTAAAAATGCCTTTGGGCAAATGAGGACTTTACAATCGGAATATTATAATTCGACCCAGTAGCTTGCCTTGTGTTTTTAGTTTGTTGGCTTCTTGTCTGTTGATCCTTGATTCTGTGAAACTCAATTAGTAATTGTTTTATGAATAATTGCCTCACATCAAGTACTCCATATTCTGTAAAGAGTTTCGCTGAGGGGTATCTAGGGGTTTTTTTATTGATGACCTTTAGAATCAGCTTCTGCGCGTTGGAAGGAGTACTTGTGTGGTGCAACCACCCCACAAGGAGTACTTGTGCATCCACAAGGAGTACTTGTGGATGCTCTTGGAATATGAATTCAGCATTATCTCCAGATATTTTTACTCAAAACCGATTGCTTGCTTGCAAAACCAAATCGTTTTTTATATATCAGACATTGAAAATTTGCACACTAAATGGGAAAAGGATTTTGATAACAGGGGTGACTAAATAATTGATTAAAAGTAAAAACTTGATTAAACTTTATTTCTTTATATTTAATGTTAAAAACGACATTATTTTCCGGTCCCCTTAATATTTACTACTTCATTTAGTGTCTAGAGTCCTGGATACCTCCAAAATGACCACGTCTGCTTATGACAGTATCGCTGGTAGCGTGATCTTCGTATCTTAAATTCCAAAAAGGAAGTTCCATAAAAGCCCGGAGTTGCGTGTTGTGCACTGGCAAGATTCAGTGTAGCAGTACCTCGAAGTGGGCAATTTTTCACGAAGAGCTGTCAGGGCGGGTTACTGAGTGTACGCAACGGGAGCATCTATCATAACTGACGTGTTAGTAACTCGCTACTGACCTTTTGAGCTCCCCACGTGTCCACTCCACTCCCTCACGCTCCTTATGAAAAACATTTTTCATTCCCTCGTAACAATAGCTAAACGGAATGAAAAACATCGATACTTTGGCTGTCGAGTAATTTAAAAAATAAAATAAAATTATACTTTAAAAAACCAAAAAATCACGTTTTAATAGCAATGTGAACTAAAAAGTAAAAAATAATGTTAAAATATAAAGACATTGTCCAACAGCGATAGAAAGTACCCTAAATCAATATATTTAAATGATTTTGAATAACTTTAAAATGAGAATAAAGTGATTGTCAAAAAAAAAATACTATAAAAAACGTTGCAAGTTTTTTCTTATTCTCAAGATTCTAAGACACTTTTGTTTCCATTCTAGCGTTAATAAAAAAGGAGCTATGAAGCATTAAAATTTTCGGATTCTTTCGGACATTTTTAATTTAAAATCAGCTGAAAAGTGACGTAAGCAAGAGTTCTATAGGTAACGTACTTAGACTTCTAAGGCGCATTCATTTATTTTACTATTTGTTTATTTTTGATAAGACCGCCATTTTGAAACGAAATGGCGGGTATCTCTCATCAGTTTCTCAAATCTCGGCATTAGGACGAACTATATTAGTAAGTAATTTAAACCTAATTGGTCGTGTAGTTTCTGATATACAGTGGGAATAGACACACATACAGACAGACATACACACACAAACAAACACACACACCCTGGAACACACACACACACACACACACACACACACACACCCTAGAAGACACAAACACACAAGGACATTTTTCAAATATCACTTTATGGATTCCCAGGATCTCAAAACGTGGTGATCCGGTGCGAACCCGAATCGTACATTTTGATCGAAATAAAATTGCTAAATCTTTCTCTATTTATATACTTTGTGTAACATGATGTTATTTTTTGGGAATGTAAAATAAAGTACCTACTAAAAATCCATAATGATTTTTTTAGAATGACATATGTCGTATCAATCTAGTCAGTGTGACTAGGTTATACTAATATGGTAATTAAGTGGGCCATACAGCCACACCCTGGCATTTTGATGGTAAGGATTGAATCCTGCTATAAACCTGTCATGGACAGTGGCAGCTTAAAAGTGCGATATCGGACCGAGTGGGCAAGTTACATAGAGAAGAAGAAAATGCATGTAATATTTTCGTAATAAATTTAATTCATTTTAGTTTTATTAAATATATGTAGTCAATAGTATTATTAAAGAAGTAAAGAAGTAAGAAATGATATCGAATTTAGTTCCCTTAATAAAAAATACAATCAGCTCTGTTTTGTTTCAAACATAACGTATTTTTTTCTCTCCTTTAAATAGTAGTAAAGTAATGATACTTAATTTAGTGTCCTTAGCAAAAACACAATGAGCCCTGTTTTGTTTCAAATAAAACGTATTTTTTCTCTCCTTTAAATAGTATTAAAGTAATGATAATTAATTTAATGTCCTTAACAATAACACTATCATCACTGCTTTGTTTCAAACAAAATGTCCTGTTGTCTCTCCTTTAGATATTATTAAAGTAATGATAATTAATTAAGTGTCCTTAGCAAAAATACAATCATTACTGTTTTGTTTCAAACAAAACGCCCACTTTTCTACTTTAAATATGTTTTTTAAAATAATAACCTTACTGAAAACGATCTTGTATATATCTCTCACGATAAACAATAAAATAGTTTAAAAAATTAAGCGTCTTATTTTGCCTACAATTTCAGATAACAGAAATGTAAGCATAAAACTGTGTTCCAAAAGAGTCAAAACTGAAATCGGTCTATAAGGTGATTTTCAAGCAACGACTACAGTGATCAACTGCAATAAAATCAAGACATATAACAGAAAACTAAGAAGGACCGTCGCACAATGTTTGGGTGTACGTGCTAATATGTGGATTTATGCTAAAATGTATGATTTTAGATGTAGGTAATCTAATCATAGAAGCAGCAGTTTTCGTCAGTCGCGAAAAAATATCGATGTTCTAAACAATCGATAGAATAAAGTGTCGATAGCCTTTGCTGATCCCTAACTCTTAATAACGTAACTTAAACGTAACATGAGCATACCACACCTCGCTGACACTCCTTAATAATAAGGGCGGGTGATAAATTGCTCGGAATTATTTCGTACTGCCAAACTAAGTCTTAGTCTATTTACTTGTCTAGACGACAATGGAATTGTCGTCGTTTAATATTCCTAGCGTATTATAATATCGTCGGATTTAATTAAGCTGTAGCATTCCAGCAGGACCATTTTGGTATAAACGTCCCTCTGGTGTGCGAGAATTCGCAGCATAGCTGACATTTTCAAAAGTTTTAGAAATTATGATCTAGTTTTAGTTTCCTAATAAAACGCAACTATTTTGTAATCTGTGAAACTCGGTTTTATTGAGAGACGGCAGACATGTATATTTTTCAGATATATCCCTGTGATTTCGTAATGCATTTTTTTGGATTCGTTAGAAAAGATTCCAGTTGTATTAGAAATTTTGTTGACGAAATTGTTGCAAGCCAGCCCTGGGTGCAGCAGCCATATCATGATGAAACTTAGAACGGGCTATCATAACTGAATGAGTATACAAAATTTCGTGTATAATATTGGCCGTTGAGGAGTCTCTCGTCGGAAGCCAAGCCTGGGTTGTAGAATTAGGTCATGCTTACCATAAAAATAAATACATTGTCATCGGAATTGAATTAACGTGCATATTTTCAACTTCGTATGATAAAATTTGAGGAGTTCCCCCAATAACTAATGGTTCCCATCATCAGAACAGGATTTTGATAAAAATGAGACCAATCTGCGAGTATACCCTATCAAACAGAAAAAGAATTTTTCAAATCGGTTCATAAATGGCAGAGTTCTGAGGTAAAAAACATTTAAAAATTATACAACCGAATTGATAACTTCCTCCTTTTTTTGAAGTCGGTTAAAAAAGAGGAGGTTATCAATTCGGTTGCATTTTTTTGTAATGTTTGTTACCTCAGAACTTCGCCCTTTATGAACCGATTTGGAAAAATTCTTTTTTTTTATTTGAAAGGATATACTTCCAGATTGGTCCCACTTTTGTCAAAATCCTGTTCTGATGATGGGATTCATGAGGAATTGAGGGAACTCTTCAAATATTATATTATGAAGTTCAAAATTTACATGTTGGTTCGGTTCCGATGACAATGCATTTTTTATGGTAAGCATGACCTGATTTTATACCCTGGGTTGGCTCCCGACGAAGGCACTCCTCAACAGTCAACAGCACAGACACGAAATTTTGTATACGCATTCAGTTATGATAGCCCGTTCTAAGTTTCACCATGACTTCGCTGCTCTGCCCAGGGTTGGCTCCCGACGAGGGGACTCCTCAACGGTCAACAGCACAGATACGAAAATTTGTATATGCATTCAATTACGACAGCCCGTTCTAAGTTTCACCAAGACAGGACTGCGGCACCCAGGGTTTGCTTCCAAAAACTATTGGATTGGTATAAACTGGTACGTTGATTTGCTTATGAAATAAATAAATAAACAAATAAATATATTGTTAACAACTGACGAATTCTAATATATGAGGCTTTAAGTGATTATTACGACACGCTTATACTATATATTATAAATGAATTAATTGATACTGATAGTGATACTGGTTATGTCGTGTCGTTGGGATAAAATAAAAAATCGAATTCTGTCGATCAACCCCAATAATAAGACTTAGTGGTACATAGATATTTCATAGTAGGGTTGGTTGTAAGAGATTATCATATGGCAATAAACCTTGTGAAGTGGTCAAAATAAATTGCATTAAATAAATATATACGGGTAATGAAATCCGACGTATGACTAAATTGGTAACGACTAGAATGACCAGCAGGAGCGGCGTATATTTCTAGAATTACAATCGGTGCGCCGATGAACTGTGGGAAAACCGTGACACGTGGCCGGACACCGCATCACGTGTGGAATTATTAAAAATGGTCACTCGCTCTTTCCCTCGACACTCATTAAAGATTCCATCTAATTCCGATCGGTCTGGACGCTGTCGACGGTTGTGAATCGTGTTGGATCCTTGTTAATATTGTAGCAGATCTATCACGGCATCGAATGGCGAGAATAGTCTAAGGCGAGTTTGCTTGCCCATTGCATTTTATAA
This sequence comes from Micropterix aruncella, assembly GCA_944548615.1. Classification (NCBI taxonomy): domain Eukaryota; kingdom Metazoa; phylum Arthropoda; class Insecta; order Lepidoptera; family Micropterigidae; genus Micropterix; species Micropterix aruncella. Next base: position 30,593,109 of record OX155953.1, on the reverse strand, counting down.
ATAATAAAGCAAATTAATTGAATACCTAATCTGATTTGACAAACAATTTAATTGATTTCTTAAATTGTTTGTCAGATAACTCTCTCGAAAGTACAAATTCTTCATAAGTAAAGCGTTTTTTCAGATAATCACTTTCCAACTAGTTTTTCTCTCCTTTGACAAACTGTAAAATAGCAACAATTCATTAATTTCATAAGTAAGACTGACTCTGGGGGGCTATTCTAGAAAAAAATGGCATGCCAAATTTGTCTATGGTCCATTTGATTCAATGGGCCATAGACAAATTTAGCATGCTAAATTTTTCAAGAATAGACCGCTCGTTTTTCCCGCCAAATTAAAAAAACTGTATATTTTTTGTACTAGCTAGGACGCGAATGAATGTATGTGTCATTTAGCTGAGTCGCAGCATGCGCTCGCAGCCTATGTCTGCCTCACTTGCCCTGCCTCGCAAAATCTGTACTATGTTGCGCTGCGTCACCTGCGTCTAAGCATACGCTTAGCCTAAAGTTTTGGTGCAGAGAGATCCGTTAGGGCACATCGCGTCCACTAGCGATGATAAGAAAATTGACGTGAGCTGCGAGCTGAGCAAAACAGTACCGGGAGTGATCACTATAATTTTGCAGGAGAAAGCGGAGATCCTTGAGCGGAGGAATGGGGTTGACAACCCAGCGGCACCCCAAGTCGTTAGCGACTGCATAAAAACAGAGTTGTCAACCGCTGTTATCCGCCGCTGCCGAAGCAGGACGACAGAAAAGAAAAGAAAGGAATCGCGAAACGAACGAAACTTCCATTTGTTTTGCAAACATCGGCAAAGAGTCCACGTTACATTGTACGTGACGTACGCTGCTCCGCCTCATTCAAAAGTAAGTGGGGAGAACGCGAGTTTCGGCATTAAGTTCCCTTTCCCGGCGAGCGGGTATTCCAACCAACCAGCGAACTCATCGCGAAGAGAGCTGCAAGATTGAGTTTAAAGTTTTGAAGTTTTGATTTACGGTTTATTCGCTTCGCTGCAGTGCGGTTCGGGTGAGAGATTGAAGGACGATCCCTGTCATGATATATAGACACGCTTTTTGTACGGCTGACATCATATTACTGTACAAAATAATACACAACGACATTGACAACCCTGATTTGGTAAAGAAACTATCATTCTTCGTACAGCCGCGACCGGCTCGATCTCCTCATGCATTTGAAGTCCCTTGTCAGCACTAGCAACGCTCAAAACTCTATTAGGTACCGTTTGATGACCATATACAACGGCCGATTTCAAGATATCGATATATTTCACATGAACCAACCTAACTTCAGCGAGACAGTACATAACTCACTTGGAGACTAGAAAATGGTATAATATACATATATGTGTGCTTTAAAACAAACAGAGCGAAAATGAGACAAAACAATAAACTATAATATACACACCTATATACCATCCCTCTCCTATCATATCCTATCTCCTATCCCCTATTATTATTGCTTGCAATTATCGAATTTGCAACTAAAATATAATGGTATAGTTCGGTAGTATAGATCGATAATATAATTCGATAGTAATTTCATGTAATTCAAGTCAATTTTGATAATTTATCGTATAAGGAAATACTGTAAGACACTATAGTAGGAAACAATTAATTGGCAAGTGAAATATTGCACCACGATAATTTGTAATAATTAACGAAGCGCTGTATGTTTCCCGAAGAATACATAAATAAATAAAAAACAAATAAATAAATCAAATTATTTGGGCAATAAAAAGTGGTTTTGTTAGGGAAACCAAGTATTCCAACTGTAAGGGAAAATCTAACGTAAGCATTTATTTATTTATTTAAGAATTGATTACTATAAATAAAACATTGATTTTGCGTACTCAGGAACCGAATGGCAAAACTTTATTCTTTTTTGATTCTGTCACCTAAATGGGACTAGCCCGTTGTAGAGTGGACAGAATTCTATTATTAGAATACATTATTAAAAAGTTTTAGTAAAATGCTCATAAAAATAAATTGCCTTCAAATGTGGTCTTCAAAAATAAAACGAAAAAATCGCTATTCCATTATAGGTACATCTCTCCAAAAGTCTGTCTAAGTCTATCAAATATGTCAAAGTCGTCCTCACAGTGATTATTGTATTTACGCTGTGTTTACTTCATCAGTTTATTTTACAAGTAGGTACGCCATTTTCAAAGGAGTACAAACGCTACTAAATAAAACATTCAAAAATAAGGCAATGGCATTCCCTGTGTGAGTTTTCCACAGTGTGTTTAGCATATTTCAATTAATTTTCCAACACTTATCATAGTAAATAACGCAAATATTTACCACACTCCGTTGCCTCTAAGTGTTCAATAATAAATTCAGAGTAACCGCGACGAGCAACGCTCGGCGAAGTGTAAGTAATGTTTGCTTATAGGTACTTAAAATGGCTCAGTCTAGCGCGCTGCAGCAGATAACTTACATTTAGACTTAATGGCTCACTAATGACCAAAGCAGCACTTGGAAAGGTTTACCCTAATACTGCCATTGCATCGATAATTGATATCATCCGCTTTAAACTGCTATACTTAGGATAAAAGATGCAAGAATTGAGACTTTACTGATTTTATTTTATGTTTATTTTCCCAGCTCAAGGGAAGCTCTTGTGAACACGCAAAAAATCGAGATGAAGACGGGAATATACATTTTGACCCCCACTGATACGATTAGGACCATTTCCAGACTGATGTTTGGCTGTGAGTCTGTGTGTGTGTGTGCGTGTGTGTGTCTGTATGTATGTGTGCGTGTATTCTTTCACGATAGCGCCTAAATGCTTCAACCGATTGAGCTAAAATTTGGCATGCAGGCTTGATTCAGATATGGCAAGAGTTGAAAAATTGTAGGTAGTTGAAATCGGTCCACCAGAGGGCTTGCTAGTCATACTTCAATCATGAAATACTTGACATTCGGTATACATATTCCTTGTTAGACCGTAATCACGTTGTGATATTTTGGTTGGAACATCTCGTATACAAGCGACGCAAATAATATCAAAAGTGCAACATATTAAAAAAAAATACTACATAATTTTCGGAAAAATACCGTTTTAATATTACGGAAAATAATACAACTATTGTACGAATTGGTGCGCGGGGAAATGTAGAGTTGGCGCGATGGGGAGGGGGGGGGGGGGGCAGAAAGGGGCTTGTCTACTTGCCGGGAAAGTCTTGGAATGACACAACCGATTTTTTACGATCTTACTTAAACAGGTCATATGTAGCTTGCATGCTAAACATGAAAATAATGCTACGTTATTGAAGTAATAAAATTGCATTAGTATTTTTTATTTATTTTAGATATGAATATGATAACATTATTTTATACAATTTCAATTATAGTATGTGTATTGAGGTGCGGTCTACGCGGACAACCTCTAAATGTCGCTGGTGAGGATTGCAGGATTCTAGATAAACGCCTTGTTCCAGTGGTTGCACAATTTATTATAGCACAATAATTTATCGTTTTCAATACAATTTGACGTACACGCAAGCGAAATATAATAAAAAAAACAGGAAGTACTGCAGCGGCGATATTGACCGTCCGATCTGATCGATTGACAGATTGACGTGTGTGTGGCGGCGTTCGATCATTCCTCTGTTCACTCGTTTGGTCGCGTTCGGCTTGCCACGGATTGCCAAGCTATACAGTTTAAACTAAGTACGTAACAGTATGAATATTCTAATCTACCAATAGCTATCTAATTATCAAAAATAGTAATAATAATACTATATAGGCTAAGTACTCATTCTCACATGAAACAGAACCCACGTAATAGACGCCCACAGACCGGGCAATTTATAATATATAAATGTATTATTATAACATTTAGGTATTGTACTCTAATAAGCCGAAAGCACAAAAGGGTTCGGCAGATATTCGCCACATAAGCCCTATTACATGTGGGAATTAATAATACCTTAGGGGCCGTCCATGTATTACGTAATCACAGAGAAGGAGTGGGGGGTGGTTGAAGCGGAGGCTTACGCTTGATAACGTGGGGGGGGGGGGATGGGAGGTGCCCGTCCTGATTACGTAATCCACTTTGGTCACCGCATGGCATTTTATTGGTCTAAACCTTTGGGAAATAGCGCAGTGCCGCGCGATGTGCTTGATAGTCCACGCGCTCGTCTGCGATTGCCTGGGACCGTCCTGCGTGCACTGGCAGCCGGCGGCGGTTCTGGGGCGCGGCAGCATGGCACGGTAGGTGCGGCGCTACAACTCTGGCCAGCGCACCGCTGCACGCTACAACTCTATCTTTGAAAGATGGCGGATTTACAGATGGAGTTTCTGAGTACATAGGCCAAAGCGTTTTTACTCCTCACAGGACCGGGAGGCTTAACGGCGGAGGCTATTTTTTTCTCTTTAATACCGTCTTTGGGATATGTAAAATAAACCAAAGAGTTTAAGATTTTGTAATTACTTTGACTTAATAAAGTACAATTTTTAACGTCTTCAAATACTTTACAAACGCTGGGTTCACGATTCTTTACATTATCCGGAAATTCGGTTGATTACGGGGGGGGGTCAGGCCCCTGATAACGTCTGTTGACATGGGGAACGGGGGGGGGGGGGGGGGTTATGTAATATGAGGACGACCTCTCATATTAAATTAAACTTATATTGGCAAACATTAAGCTTAAATGTAACCAAATTATTATTCAAAATATCGGTGCGATTGTTGCTGTGATATCTGCATATCGAAGGACAGTTTGGAGTTGTTGACTACAACGGGCGAACCCATCACGTTCGAAAGCGACCGTTCTATCTACGCTCATGAGCGTGGAAGACTTTGGGACGAGTACAGATCTGCTTTCAAGCAAAGCTAACATGCACGTCAGAAGCCAACACCTTACGGCGAGGCATCGGGTAGGTGAACAAGCGGGCAGCCTCGCCCCCTGACTCCCGTTATCAACTACTCTTATAAACGTGTCACTATAATTAGTCTGTCTCGTGCGTTGTCTACACTGGCTGTATGTACCTATTCTATCCTAATGTCACACATAAGGAAAAATTTTAGCAAATAGGTAATAAAGAGTACAACTTTATTTAAGGGTTCTTATTCCCCGATTACAAATAATCACACCCAGTATATGTCTTGTGAGTTTTTTTAATCAATAATCTCAAATGCTAAAGGGGATGACAGTCAATGAAAGCTATGAAAGCCAATGAACAGTTTTTGCTCCGGCTTGGAAAGGAGCTACTCTTAAGTGTAGACATATTGTGAATACAGAAACGTGAATACAGAATACAGAAAACTGAATACTTGTATACTTGTTTATCAAAATGAGCCAACTCTTCTGCAATCGTAGTCTCAAACTCTCCACTGGTGCCTTCTGGTGCGGTGTTACATATTCTCAATCCTCCTGTACGGAATAAAAGCGTGAAATTTTACCCAGATTTTGTGCGAAAGGTTATAAGCTATCGAAATGTGGATTTACAGGGGAATACTAAAAATATCTTGGACGGATAGTCACAAATGAGAAGGTGCTGCAAATAATGCAGCACCGTCCATAGAAGACCATAAAGACAAGGAAATTACAATACATGGGTCACATAATGCGTAGTAACAAATACCACCTTCTCAAATTAATCCTGCAAGACAAGATAAAAGACCACCGAAGACCTTGCCGAAGAAGAACCCACTGGCTACAAAACCTCGTTAGATGGTTCAACTCAAGCACCACCGAATTGTTCCGCGCCGCAACATCACGGGCCCAAGTGGCCATAATGACAGCCGACTCCTGATAGGAGATGCGCCTTAAGAAGAAGAAGACTTGTTATATCTATATATTTTTTTTAAAGAGGGTATCTCCGTTTCGTGTGTTACATATTCAAAAGGAGACAGATAAATTCCGGTGAATTGCTTAATACAAGCAACAAAGCAAAAGGGAGACGGGGATTACAATGGTCTCGGACCGAGCGAGTAAAAATACGCCCCGAGCCGAGAATGTCGTCAATCTCGCGAGTCCGACGTCGTTATTTGAGACGATTATGCCCAATTTCCGTATGCTGGATAGAAATTCCACGGGTCCGTTCGGGATAAAGGGGCGGATACACTGCCACTGAATATCACAGAAGCGACGCGAGCGTTCGCTCTCTGGTATTCAAGCACAGAGGGCCGACTTCGTTGAAAAACGTAATTGGCCATTCGTAACAATGGTTTCAACAAAAATAAAACAATGCGTTCAAAAGCGTTATAAAGGAAATTACAGGCAAAGGAAATTAAATGTGTGAAAAAACTGTCAATAAAACCGGTCGAGTTCCTTGCGAAGGTGGTTCTTGCCTTGAAACATTTTTAATGACTTGTCTTAACCGCTGGGGCGCCAAAAAGGCCGTTCGGCCATTTGCGGTGGTTGACAGCACGTAGCCGATGAAGTCTCACCAAGACAAGAGTTAAAGACACGGTGGTAGCCATTGCACGTTGCAAGTGGAGATACATTGTCGTAATAGATCATGGGGCTGGGCAAGTCACGTCGCAAGGCAGGATGACGAGAGGTGACCGAAAAGGCTTGTCTAACGGAGACCGAGAACCACAAAGCGAGGCGTAGGGAGACCACAACTACAATGGCTGGACGACATTAGAAAAGTAGAAGGGACCAACTGGCTGAGGGCAGCAGCTGATAGACAAACATGGAAGAAGAAGAAAGAGGCCTACTTCCAGGGTTAGACCGAAGCAGCCTGAGGAAGAAGAAGTAGAAGGAAGAATAGATCCTAGTCGGTGTACCGGAAGAATGCTAGAATGGAGACCACGCCTGACCAAGAGGCCGTAGACCTTTATGGTGAGTGCACAAAAATGGACGAGGAGGGCTCAAGATCGGTGACCGTGGAAGGCATTGGAGAAAGCCTATGTCCACGAATGGACTAAATAAACGCCGTAACGATGATGATAATGACGACCTTCAATATAGGCACAGTATACCGAGACAATTGTCAGTAGACTCTCTCTCTCTCGAGCGATAGGGCATTGCGGGAAGAGGGTGCGGGGAATGTGGGCAGAGGGGTACGTCTCGACGAACGCCTTTGGTGGTTATAGTTACGCGCAGGTAAAGGCTGATGACTTTTTCGAACGATTGCATATCCGCGTGGGCCGAGTAGCGAATATCTGGCGACCATATCCGGGCCCTTACCACTCGTGACGTATTCGCTTCGATTTCAATTTTGTTCTAAGAGAAGATACTGTCTGGTAAACTGTGGTATAGGTTATCGTAGAGTATAAGGTCTGACAGCTTGCTCCTGATATCGCCGAGACCTCTGGTAATTTCTGTGATATAGTGGTCAAACATCAGGAACTTAGAAATAAAGAAAATAGAAGAACTTAGAAATAGAAGAAGAAGACTCCCAAAATCGTTATAATCTTTGTGACTCTAGTCATCGTTAAATCTTTAAATCAACCCTAGTTTTATCTCTTTATGATCTGTTTTCATAACTGTCCTATCACGGTCTCAACCTGCACACGCAGAAAAACTGAGTTAAGCTGCCAATACTACCGACATCCCACCTGCCGTGCCACACCCTAATAGTTTCGATACGGAGTGCGTGGGACCATTTTGGTCGGGTCGCTAACAAGTCAAAATAATTAAATTATCAAGCGAACATTCGACAAGACAACAAAGCCAATGTACCTTTAGCCGCTCTCTCCGCCATCAAATCAACGCAAAAGAAAACAAAGCGACGTTAACGGTGCATTCGAAAAGAGCGTCGCTTCTCCCGATTTAGTTCGGGATTAAAAGGAGCGCGCGTCCACTTTGTACAAAGCGGGAAAGAGAGAACTAAAGAAGAGCGAGAGAGGGAGAGAGCGAGGGAGAGGCCCGTCCGTCGAGAGTGGAGTTAACGTAAATAATAGCCTTTGCTTTTAATCTACAAGGAAAACAAAGCGGCCCACCACAAAAGTTCGACCGAGTGCCGATAAAACTATTCCGGCGGCGGCATCTGCTGAATTAAGCTTGCATGAAGCATTTCTACTCGATGGGCCCTCGGCTTTAAATTGGTAGCGCAAAAGTTCGATCTGGCCGCGCCCGCACCCGCATCCGCGCCACCTAGTGAGATCATCAACATTTCGTTATCGATTAAGTTCTGGAATATTAATAAGCCTGAAACCCGTTGAATTCGACGATTACTTTATTGATTAAATTGGATAATAAGTGTTCTACTATAATACGATTCTGGATACGGACTATGTCAATGCAGTTTAGCTATCGCCCGTTAAAGGGCCACCTGTTGACAGTACAACAAGGTCGCGCGGTGATCCAGCAGATGGCACTATCATTTTTTATTTTTCTCTTTTAATGACACATCTACAGACCGAGAGCTTTTTTTAGACAACTCAACCAAATGTTTTTTTATTTTTTATTTATTTATTAAAGGTAAAGCATAAAAAATAATTTACTGCAGCATTACAAAAAAAAAAAAAAAATGTGTTTGGACCAGTAGCGAAAAATAGAGCACACTGCAGTATCTTGGTCACTGCGTCAACACCGCCTAACTAGGCCTAGGCCTGTACTAAGGCAGTTGTACCAGGAAATATTTTACCTGTGCACACAAAAAAAGTAAAAAATTGACAACTAAACTTAAAAATTAAACATGTTAAAAAAATAAATTAAAATATCATCAAGAAGTATTTCAAATTATAATCATAAAATTATCGAGTAAATAAATAAAAATCGAAATTATAATAATAGTAAATAGATAGATAGATACCTACTCAGTAAAATAAACAAATAAAAATAAAATAAGAATAAAAATAAAAATCATACGAGATAGTCAAATAATTTGTGGCTCTTTTCACGGCCTTCATTTATTAGCCACATATGGCTCTGTTTCTTAAAGCAATCTTTAGACTGAATTGTTTTAATTCCATCTTCTAAAAGGTTATATGTCCTGGGGCCCAAAACGGTAAAATGCCTTTGACCAAAAGAGGTCATCATTCGGGGAATATCTATTTTTTTAGCAACGGATCGCCTTGTTGGATGCATTTGTTGTGAGAAAGTCCTGTTGCATTTGAATTGAATAAAATTTACACAAAATTTTAAATAAAGCTGTCTTAAATCTAATACTTCATATTCCAAAAACAATTTTTCCGATGAGTACCTGTAAGGCTTACGCGTGACACCTAGCTGTTCTGTCAATTTGGCGGTTACAGAAAAAAACACGTTTCAAATTAATATATAGATTTATTCACACAATTAATATATAGATATCTCCTGACCCCTCCCCCCGAGCGTCAATACCCCCGCCCCGACAGTGAATGTGTTCGATTAAAATCACGAATGTATTTCAAGATGTTTTTAGACTTTCAGTGCTATTTTTGTAGTGTAGTATTTTCTGTGGTGTTCTGATGTTTCTGAAGAAATCATGTTTTATGAATATGATTTATTATTTTCTCAAATATGGCGAAGTTTACCAATTATTTGTATCGCTTGTATATGAGATATTCTAAACAAAATTTCACAATGTGGCTTCGGCCAAACAAGACACCTGTGTACTGAATTTAAAATCTTTCCAAATTGCAGTATGACTAGCGCGCCCTCTCGTGGTCCGATTTCTACCACAATCTTTTCAACCCTTGCCATGACCAAATGATCCTGCTAATGGCCTCCTGCTAAATTTCAGCTCAATCCGACGAAGCGTTTGAGCGCTATCGTGGAGGAATTATATACAACACACACAATTATATATAGACACAAAGAAGTGCGTTTACAATACTTTCCCTCTGCCGGAAAAGTATTGTGCAATAACATGTAAAAATGTAAATATGTAAGAACGTAAAAAAGTGGCTTTTTGGGGGACTGGACTGAGAAAGAAGCCTTTGATTCTTATAAAATATTATTAAGCTTTGGCAGAAAAGACGAACAGATACGTTAAAACTGCCCTGGTGATGGATAGAATAGCTTCTGTCTCCTTTCACCTCGTTGGAGTATGGAAACTGGTTTACAGATCGTCTTCTCTTAGATACAACCCTGTCCAACCAGATCCTACCGTGACCTCTTCCTTCACGGATCCTTTCCGGACCCAACCGTGCTCCTAGAAGTCAAATTCAGAATACATCTGTCAAATTTAGCTACTGGCGTCCTAATAGGTTTCCGCATCCCATTCCCATATTTATATTGAGATATATTCAATGATGTATACGCATCATAAAGGGGCAGAGGGAGGATTGGTTAAACGGATTGGGTTAAACCTTTCCCTCCCTTGTTTATTAACAACCGTTTGCAAAGGAGATTTGTTTAAAAGAACCGAAAAACCGCTTTATTTTTATTTTGAAACAACAATGAAATCACATCACGCAAAGAACTGAGAAATAGCTTTATTTTTTTCTTGAAACCTATCTTTCATATATTATAAAACAAAAAAGTAATATTCATAATTACAAATCGTTTATTTGGCGAAAAAATAAGAACACAGCGGGTCTACTCTTATGTTTTGTTACTGAAACGAAAAAGATCTGTTACTTGTTGCCTTTTTAATATGTTTTTGCCTTAGACATAATACTAGAATAGACCTCGCGACCAGCCTGAGAAATCGATAGAGGAATAGAAAGAGAAAGCTGCATATGGCCCCCCTCTATCTTTGTTTAGTCGCACATGCGTGGGATACACGTAAATATATACTGAGTGCAACGCTTGGACGCCATAATATGTCTGCTATGTGAGGTTGAGCGTACGTTGTATTTTTAAGTTTTTGTTTTAGCTGTAATTCAGTTAAAAAAAATATGGAAAATAATTCGGAATAAAAGAATTCAGAAATATTATACTCGAAGAATACCAAACGCGCATGCGCGACTAGACAAGGATAGAGGGGGGCTATATGAAGCTATCTCTTTCTATTCCGCTATCGCATTCACTTACCGTCCATATTCGGGCTCCCGCGGTCTATTCTAGGTTTTCTAAAACTTGTTCGCCATAAATGAATTGTATGAATTGCATGAATTGTCACAGCTCTACCGCAACACCAAATTCAGGGTTTGATCTGATTTTTGCATACATTAGGTCAGCCGGTCATGATTTCGAATGACGCACGATCGCTATTTGATCCAGATCTTATTCGTTTAAACGGAAGATGATATTTTTATTTGTATTACTATCTGATGCTGTTTGGATGAGTGTCTTAAAGCGTTCTCTTCTATTCCTATTCACTAGTATTGTTGTACCAACTAGGAATATAGGAGTCACTGCGATTTATCGATAGCCGCAGCGCTTCCCCGCACCTCCCCATTCCTTACTTGGAAATTGGCATTTGTACCCGACTCAATTGTCCCAACGAATGAAGGAACAAAAACTATTTTTCTGGCTGTGAAATCAAGTTGGGAGTGCACGCTAGGTCATTGAAACTTTTCCTCGGCTATAATAAGACGTGATAAATGGCCGATGGCTTCCGCTTTCAGATGCTTAAAACTCATTAGGCAGATAGCAAAATAGTGACAACAAACGAAAAGATTGCCAAGATGGCTTATCCACCCAAGTTGGCATGGCTTTACCTACGTATAATTTTGATGGAGTCGTTAAAGGCCGTTACAAAATATTGTGGATGTTAAAGTAATACCGCATCTACTAGGTCCTAATGATTCCACGCGGATTGGGGATGTTATGTCACCTTGGCATGCCCAAGTTACGGTTCAACTCCCATCTGATAGCCTCCTCGTAGAGGGACTTAGCCTGTCAGGATCGCTGTGAGCGGGAATTTATAAATAAAAACATACATTATGATGTATGTTTTTAATTATATAAACAAAAAATACTAAGTAAATATATTAAAAGGAATAAAAAACACGACTGTCGTGACAAAAAGTTAACTACCTTATTTATAATGATTTTTATTACAGGTTTTTTATGAAATATTTTTGGTTTATGTATTTATCCATTTAGATACATACAAACTCAATCATATCTTTCATTTGACACTAACCACGATATATTTATGTTAATTAATTTAGTAACATTTGGACATTTAGACAACTATTTACTTGATATTTGGACAGTTATGGTGGGTACCATAACTGTCCAAATCATTGGGTTATGACATTAAGGATGACAGGATGGTTATGACACTCAGGATGATATAACGATTTTATCAAAATCACATACTTCTAAAACGCTGCGAGTGTTTAGAAGTTATGTTGGAATAAAGAAACGGAAAACATACATAAATGAACCCTGATCACATTACACTCCGTTTTTTTTGGGCAGTCGTGCTAATAGAAAATATCACAATGTTGATGCTTCGTAAATGTTGGCTACCAAGGCCGACGTCAAAAGAATACTGCGGTCGTAAATGAAAACACAGTAACTTGAAAAAAGACGTTTTGAGAAAAACGCGGTCAAAGTTCAGTTGTTAAATATTTGTTTTCATGAACAAAGCAATCAATATAGATTATTTAAATTAATCTTTAATGATAAAAAAAATAAATAAAACTTCAATTCTGCATAAAAATATAATTGTTTAATTAATTATTAGATATTGTGTTTTAAATTAGGAAAATAATTTGATAAATTTTATATTTTTAAGCCATAACACCGTAACTGAGTGGTTACTGTGTTATAGGTAAATTTTACCCATTACTGTGTTCTAAACATGTAAAATAAATAAATATATATATATATATAAATATATATATATATATATATATATATATATATATATATATATATATATATATATATATATATATATATATATATATATATATATATATATATATATATATATATATATATATATATATATATATATATATATATATATATATATATATATATATATATATATATATATATATATATATATATATATATTTTTTTAAATTATTTTCAATAATATGTAAAATTAGATTCATGAAAAGTTACTTATCTGGGGTCCTGGTGGACCAGAAACATTTAAACGATAGTTAATGTCCTCTTTAAATACTTAGGGCAGCAGTACCTGTTTCCGCAATTGATAACTTATGATGTTCTTAGTTACTTGATGTTCTTAGCAGCCGAATTACTGTATGCCCTTGGATGTAATAAGTATAGGAGGATGGTTTCTGTAACAGAAATGGATGTTAGTAACTTATTTTAGAAGAAATTATATGACTGAGAATATTTCGACACTAGTCGTATTCATCTCTATGACATTTCTTAATGATAAAAATGATAATCGTTATATCATCCTGATTATATATTCATTTAAGATTATCAGAGAAATGTCATAGAGATGAATACGACTAGTGTCGAAATATTCTCAGTCATATAATTTCTTCTAAAATAAGTTACTAACATCCATTTCTGTTACAGAAACCATCCTCCTATACTTATTACATCCAAGGGCATACAGTAATTCGGCTGCTAAGAACATCAAGTAACTAAGAACATCATAAGTTATCAATTGCGGAAACAGGTACTGCTGCCCTAAGTATTTAAAGAGGACATTAACTATCGTTTAAATGTTTCTGGTCCACCAGGACCCCAGATAAGTAACTTTTCATGAATCTAATTTTACATATTATTGAAAATAATTTAAAAAAAATTACACCCTTAAAATATCAATATATATATATATATATATATATATATATATATATATATATATATATATATATATATATATATATATATATATATATATATATATATATATATATATATATATATATATATATATATATATATATATATATATATATATATATATATATATATATATATATATATATATATACATATATATATATATATATATATATTAAAATAAATAAAAAACTGCAGGCACCTTAAACACAGTAATTGAGATACTGTGATTAATTCGGGTATTAATAAATTAACTTTTAACAAATTTTTACCTAAAACCACAGTATCTGAAGAAGCCGTATTGTAACCAAACAAAAATATTTCTTAATTGCTTATAAGTATTTAAAAAGATCACAGTAAATAATAGGTTACTGTATTTTAACTTAAAAAAATATACCTACTGTGTTTTTTATTAAAAATATTCTGTTTTTTTTTAAAATACTGTGTTTTTATCTAAGGTATCTCGGTAACTATCCATCGACAGACAAACCGAAAAATTTGCGTTATAGTACTCCAACTCGTGATTTTAAAGAACCAAACTTGTATAAATACAGTAAATGAAGTTACTGTGTTTTCATTTACGACGGCAGAATAATATTCCGAAAAGAGTAGCAAAGCAAACCACGATGACTTTTTAATAAGACGACAAGGGAATTGAATTCGCCAAGCGGCCGTCAAGTGCCTCGGCTTGCTACGACTCAACGGGGTATCGCTCAGGCGAATATCACGTATTCTAGCAATGATACGTCTTAATTCGTTTTATTCTGTGTAGCGTTTGGAGGGGCGGGCGGCGCGGCGCACGAAAGCGAATTCTATTAAACTGTCACGAACACGTACCGCCCGACTGTTGAATTTTTCGGGCCGGGAAAAAGCGAGACAGTGGGCGGGAAAAATCTTACAACCGCAAAAATATTATTCAAAGGCAAGTCGCGGCGAAAAGGGCTCGCGGAGGAGAGAATAAAACGCGCTAAACACGAAATTTCCCCTCTTGACAGAGGTGAAAACGACCGGATGAAATATTAAATTCCCGCGCTGAGAAACGCTTTTCGAGCGGTTGACGAGACGCGACGGACGCCCGCACGTTTTTATTTCCGCTCCGCTAAGAGGCGCTAAAACCAACACTTCTGGCAGATGCGGTATGAATATAAGCTAAGCAAGTTGGATTTAGATTATTGCGAGGCGAATTATCATAAGCAGTGTATCGCATATTATAAATCCGTCGATGAGTTCGGGTAGGTAGGTAAAAATTGAAGTCACTCCCGCGGAGCAGCGAAACTTTTGTCGGGTCACTTTTCAGTTCATCAAAAAATGACAAAATGTTATGTATAAGGCACCGAGTCTGCATGTTAACATCACCCTTCAACTTCAATAGCTCCAGGTTAGAAAATATGGCATTGCAATTGTGTGGGATCTCTGGCCACTAAGAAGAGATTTGTACAGGAGAGGTTTGTACTTTATCGGCCCATACACGCGATCCGTGGCGTATCTGTGAAATAAATGCAGCTCTATAAATCTTCTAACTGCGTGGTATCGTAGCCCCCATGTGGATTTGCTCACTTGCCGTAAGGACATAAATAAGTGTTCAACTTTATAAATATCCTATGTTTTATTTACAACCTGGACGATCCGGAAAAAAGCCCGGGATCTAGCGAGATTGAATTTGAGAACTCGAAAATCGTGGGATTTCTTCGGAAATCCTCGGGAATCCTCGGAATATTGAAAACCGTTGGCTGAAGCTGATCCAGTTGGATAGCGCCCAACGAGGCAAGAGATCCCAGAAGGTGATGCTGATGATATCAGTTGGATGGGCCCGTGCAGTTCGGCCATTATAACCCATGTGTTAGGATCAGCCTAACTCACAGGTCAGCACCCATCCGGTAGCCTCCACGCAGAAGTGCGAACCCGGGTAGGACTCTTCTTCTGAACGGTTTGCGCTCTGTTCGGCGTCAACCAATCGACTGTGCATTCCGACAGATACGCAAGGGAGTCTGAAAACGGATTTGTTTCCTATAGAGTGTGGGCGGCTGTTTACCTAGTGACAGCCGCTCTGGAAACGACTAATTGGCCACCCGATCCTGGGTGAAAGACGGGCAAATGATGGCGTGGTCCGAGATGATTCGAACTGAATCGATGCTTACATTAAGTAGAGGACCGCGCAAGCGACCTCGAATCTGTATTAGTCGGGAGGCCTACCCGGTGCCGGGCGGTAAAGGTTGGTCTCTCGCGGGCTAGTCGGCAGGGCTAGATAGTGGATTGTCATTGCCTAAGCCCTCTACGCTCATCCCACGGCTGAAAGAACGATCAAATATCATTGTACCAACCTGGGGTGTCAGGTTCGCCCGTTGTAGTCGACACCGTCAAACTGATGATGTCAGAGATCGATTATCGTTTTATTACATTGTCCCACCCCTACCAAGAATACTAAGAGGTACAGGCGCCATAATTTCTTGAACGAAATCACTACACAGTTTGATCAGTGTATAGCGCAGCAGCTTTTTGAGTTATTATTACTTCCCCTTATTATAAAACTTTCCTCGCCTTCCAGGCAAAATTTACATACTCCAACGCGCTAATGTTATTTATGGACGGTATATAAACGACTTTTTATGTGGTAATAATAACAAACAAAATCCATCTTTTGAATACCAATTTTCGCCGTTGTGAGTGCTTCAAAAACACGCAAATCCCGCATCAGTCACCATACCTGAAACAAAGAAATTTTAAAAAATCAGTGAAGTTCAGCAGCTTAATCAACGAAATAAATTAAAGTGCCTCATTAAGTAATCGCTGACTGTACATCACGAGAAACAATGACTAATTACAGCCTAATGAAATCCGCTGGGAAATAGGTAAACTAGACTGTTTGGGCTGCTATTATATCAAAAATGGTAGACAGGTGTTAAAATCGTAATTAAACTGATGAGAATGTCTGCTGAAATGAAAGTTTTTCGAAGCAATCAGCTTTTGTAGGCTGCAGTTGTGAAATAAACTGCCTTGTCGTGGATTTGTATCATAACGTCATTGCTCTTTTTATAACACTTTTATTAGATCCATCGCTATGTATGTATGTAAGTAACCTGTAATGGAATCTAAGGAACCGAATTTCAACCACTTTTGATTGTTGTGTCAATATGAAACTTGGCAATTGTGTGTAGTTCTGATGACAATACAATAGTACGATCGAGCTGATCTAATGATGGAGGCGGAAGGTAGTCACAGGAACTGCATAACGGAACAAAGTAACCGAGCCGTGTTTGGGCTTGTCGAAATTGTCTTTTGCATTTATTTATTTATTAGTTTCAAATAGTATTCAAGGGCATTACAGATGAATCCAATTCGCCCTTGAATATTAAAGCTAGAGTGTAAGTCTAAAAATAAATGACTACATAACTAAATTAATGCTAACAATGAACAAGAAAAAAACATAAAAATATAAAACTAAATAAAAGACAGATTATTATAAACATGAAATAGCAGGGAGTTGCCTTTTTAGCTGCCAAAGGGATATACAAAAGATATCTATTTCTGGCGGTAAGGAATTAAGACGAGCTATAACCCTTCCCACTGGCCTGTCTACAAAAATATTTGTACGGTGGTACGGCACATTAAACAATAGATGCGATCTCCTCGCTGTGTAATTTACCGGTACGTACAATTCAAACTTACATAGTATCTCTGGCAAATAAATAGTTCCTTGAATAATAGTTTTATGTCCAACTCTCAAAAGGCGCACGAAAAGTCGGCGGACAGGACCTACGCTATAAAGATGTGTTCAAAAGGCACCTAACCGCCAGTGGTATTCCACCTGGGAGCTGGGAGAGGGCTGCTCACAAACGCAGCGAGTGGCGCTCCACGGTGACCACAAAAATTAAAGAGTTTGAGGAAGCCCGGCTTGAAAACTTCGACTCGAACCGCCAACAGCGCAAAACTCGTCCGAAGCCCAATTACACATATATTTACAATGACTGCGGTGAACTCTACTGTAGTCGTTGTAATCGGACCTTCAAAAACAAACTGGGATTCACGAGTCACTTCCGCGCGCATATTCGAAGAAGTCCTGTCAACGAAGAGGTCGCCGTCGTCGGATAACGATAAGGAGGACATCATCATCAGTTCCTTGAAATAATTTATATGCAAATATAATCAGTGAAATATATCGACGCGTTTCAAGACTGTTGTATCCTACCATTCCTAGCACAAAATCGGACGGAAATAAGTATGGATAAATATTGTATTTTCTGTAATAAATATATCTTTAAAATTTTCTTTAATTTCTTTCAAAAATTGTCTTGGATGTACTCTGGCCATTTAAGATTTCCAGACTCTGTTGATGGATCGGGAAGGTTGGCACTGGAACTCTATAACGAAACAACGTATCTTAGCCGTGTTTGGGCTTTTTGGAATCATCTTGAGATATACTCTGATCCTGAATGGTTTCTAGGGTCTGAAGATGGAGCTGGAAGGTAGGCACTGGACTTCTATAACGAAACGACTTATCCTAACCATGTTTGGACTTATTGGAATGGGCTTGAGATGTACTTTCGTCATGAATAGTTTCCAGAATTTTCCTAATTTTAGAAAAAGTGCCCTTGCACACCTTTACAGTCAAATAATATAATTAATTAAAAACATGGCTTAAACTAAGTCCTTAACGGGATAAACTGTGAGAACAGGGTGGTCAGGTATTTTTAGGTTTTTAATACAGTACTTATAAAAGTGTGTTCTTAGTTTTTTAATCTATTGTTTTATTGATATTTTAAAGTGTGGTGAGATTCTACTTTTCGTGGGCCGTTCTGTCGAAGTCGCACACCGCCCATTACGTTTTAAATATGTATAATAATTACTTTGGCCTGTTACGCAAGGTTCGAGCCAGATGGGATCGTATTATTACCGCGGTGGGAGGGGGAGGGAGGGGAGGGGGGAGGGAGGGGGAGGGGGTAGTGTGTAATTTTATGTATGGTCAGCAATTTGTAACACTAAATTGTGGTTATCCGTAAAAACCCACTGAATATAATACAAGTTTCATAATCCGTTGACCTAGTATGGCTGTTGTGACACGCACGCCTAACCTAATTGTAATTTCTGTTAAAGTTTGAGGGAAATAACCTGTGTTTTAATTATTAATTCATAGATAAGTACGGGAGACAAAGATAGTACATAGATAAGTACAGTTTATTATTTGACGTGACAAAGTTCGATTGAAACACCAATTTCTCAACGATGGTATTCATACATTCCAGTTACATAGATGACCCAAGACAACAACTGCACGAGCAAGCACCCCACCACAATCGCCTCAAATAGCGAAAGTCGTCGACTATAATCATGTTATAAAATGGAAGGGCTTTCATAAAATTAAACGCAAGTGTTTAGAAAGGTATAAACTGTGCATTGCTAATCTAATCACTGTTATAACCGTGGTTACACTTAATCGTTGCACATTTTAGCCTAAACTAAAGTGACATTTAACCGAACTCAGAAGCGTTTCAATACAAAATTCTAGCATTTTTTTGCTATAAGTATTTTGAAAAAAAGGTCTCAAACTTAATTTCTGTGCTTTATTATTTTTTTAAGGTTTGTACTTACTGAGATATAAAGTCTCAGAGATCACTCGCAAAGTGTATGCGCTTACAATGCATGAATTTTGTTTTATTTTTATTGCTTTCCGACTTGGATTCTAACGATTCAGCTGATGGTGCAGATGACGGTTACCTCGACACGATGAAGGCAGCCTTTCCTTTTTAATCTATTTTTATAAATTTTTACTATATCATTACAGTTATTATTGTAACTATTGAATATCATTTATTATTTTTAGATAATTGTGTTATTGCAAAGACTATTTTAGTACTTTTAAGTTAAATTATTCTTTTATTATTTTATTATTATTACCTGCTTTTATTACTTTTGACTATTTATTACATCTGACTATTAAATATTATCTATTATTTTTTAGGTATTTTATTATTACACTGACCATTTTATTACCTTTTACTTAAAGTGTTTTTTTTATTTAACCTGATAATATTATTTTTGATAATTTTATTACTTTTTGGATATTAATTGAATACTTTTTATTATATATAATTTTTAGATTATTGATTATTCAAGTATAGTTAAAATATACATATATTATTTATAAATCCTAATAGTATTATCAAAAAGTATCATCAAATAATCAAATAGTATTATCAATAATCAAATAGTATTTGTCAAATTACCTAATAGTATTATCAAATAATCTACCAAATTACTACTTCGAATGTAGCCTGGCGTGAAGAAGGAAACTGAAAAATTAAATGACCGAAGACAGTTTTTTTATTATATTTTTTCTCTGATTTTTAATTATTTATTATTTTTTATTCACTGCATTTAGAGGATTTTTTGGCATATTTATATATAGGCTAAGGTACAAAAATCTCTTAAGATTCTATTTATATACCTTTTTAGCTGTGATATAGCTGTGAAAAACGTTTCGATGTCCTAATGAGAAATCGCCAGCTTATATTGTATTTTCTATACATGTGTTGAACGTCAGAAATAAAATCTACATTATATTTAATAATAATAAAAAAAACAATAGATTCTTCAGCTCCACAGAAGAGACCCATCAAAGGAAACCATGAAAAAGAAAGAATAGAAAAATAGATAAGAAACAGAAAAATAGATAAGAATTGATCTTTCAAGTGACCTTAGCAAAAATGGCTAAGGTCACTTGAAAGACTCAAGATGGCCTGCTACGTGCACATACTTCTGACGAAATCAGCTGCTTCTTATAAGTTTTATATACTTAGTTTTTACTTCAGTTAATATTATTTTAACTACATTTGACAGTTTGTTTTTGCTATAATTCTAGGATTACAGTTAAGGTAACTGTATCTCTTTATTTACTGGGACCTCTGCATTAAGTTATAAATGTACTTGAATAATATGATTTAGAATAATACAAAAAAAATATAAAATTCGAAGTTATCTACTAAGTTTCAATGTAATTGAGTAAATGTATAACAAGTACAAATTTAAAGGTTCACAAATAACGATTTCACAAATAAAAATTTAAAAGGTATAGAAAAATCTTTAGTTTTCGTAGAATTATTCGTTTATATGCAGATAAGCGAATCAGAAAAATAATTTGTTTTAACACCGCCCAACTTTTTCACAAAGTATAGAATATGATGCTAAGCTTGTTCTGCTGGCAACTCTAACGATATAAAATAGGCAAACTGGCTCTATCGTACAGCTCATCTATCATCACCAGTCTTGATATAATTCCAGTCATCACTAAAATAATACAAACATTGTTAAATTCGAAGTTAGATACTAAGTTTCATTGTAATAGAGTGAATATATAACAGACTTCTAGTACTTGTATCCATAATTAGATTTTGTAAATAAATAAATATAATAAATTAAAAAATCCTTTAGTTTTCGTAGAATTACTAGTTTATACGCAAAGAAATGAAACAGAAAAATAAGTCGTATAAAAACCGGGAAACCTTTTCACAAAGTATGTCTTTAATAAGATGTTTTACTGGCAACTCTGACGATGTGAAATAGGCAAACTGAAATCAGCTGGCCTCTCTACCGTAAAGCTCATCTATCATCACCAGTCCGACAATAGCCATTAGTTATTCTCCCAATCCTCTCCGCCTGGAACAGAAACTGTCCAATCAAATACGGTCAGTTGTAAAATATAGGTCCCAAAAAATATTGGACGTTTTATTGGCTCGGCTGAGGCTTTGCGGAGCATAACGAAATGGGTATCGATTATTCGGCCAGTGTCACTCTGTGCAATGCTCAAAATACGCTAGGTAATTTTTGCAACCGGTCGCACTCTACGAGTAGGGGAGACTGGAGAAACAATGAACATTTTTGACAGGTGTTTTACTTAATTTTCTATGATGGTTAATTCTTAAAAAAATAAGTATTACAAATTATGATATCATTGCTTATATATTTTACTTTTCCGGCCCACCAACCGAGGAGAAGGGTAAGTATAGTGAACGCGCATTTTTTTGTCGAGGTGAAGACGCACATATCTATATTGAGCCCCCCTAAGATGATTAAGATCATTTCCAGATGGAAATCTGTCTGTGTCTCTGTATGTGTGTGTATATTCCTCCACGATAGCGCCCAAAACCTAAATCCGTTTGAGCTGAAATTCGGCATGCATGCATCATCTGGTCTTAGCAAGAGTTGAAAAGGATGTGGTGGAAATCGGTCTACCGGCGCGCTAGTCATATTTCTATTTTGAAATTTTGGACTTAGATACTTGAAATTTGGTGCACATATCGCCGACTTACAATTATAACTCTATAACTTGAAATTAGTAGTTCTGAGATAAACGCGTTTTAATGTTTTTTTTTTAAGTTTCGACTCGTCCACCATTTTTGATTTGTGGAAACTAATAAGTGGACCTAAATACTAACCTAAAGCTAGATAAGTAAAGATATCGATTTTTTGCGCTACGATAGCAGACAGTGCTGCGAACTTCCAGCTAGATAAGTCTACATATCGATTTTTAATGTTATGGAGCAGATTTTCAACTTGTCAACCACCGTTAATTCCTAACGGCGGGGGAATTTTAGTTATCTGGTTTTAAGGGAATATAGAGTTGTTATCTTCTGGCACACTTATCTCAAAAATGCCAATTTTCGAGTTATCAAGTTATAATCGTAAGGAGACGATATGCCTTGTTGGGCCAAAATCACATTGTGAAATTTTGTTTGGAATGTCTTGCATACAAGATACACTAATCATATTTCAATTCCGCCAGACATTTTAATCAAATAATAACGCAATCTGTTGGCGTTCGGCCCAACTCTGTCTTAGCCGAGAAACGAACCGCGCCGCAAGAGGCAATTGTAACGGTACCCAACCAGGTTCATCCGCTGGCCTAGAGAGGGCGCTCATCGATTTTATTTATGAAATAATAATTTAGATGAAATCAGTCCTTGGCTACTTGCCGGGGAAGTCTTGGGGTGACTACCGATTTTTTTGAATATGATATGGTTTTCATTTAATAATAATAATAATAAACTCTTTATTTGCACTTAACAATTATACAAAAAGACGAGCTTATTGCCACATGGAAATGTCTTACAACTAACCTAAACACAGTGGTACATGCGCGAATTGTGAAAATAAAGATTATTACATGACATACAGACCGTCTACATAACATACAGGCAAGTGGAAGAATTTGAAATTAATAATGCCCGAGGAGAGGAAATTGGGAGAGGAAGAGGAGAGAAAGGGAAGAACTGGTTAATTCTTAGAAAGGTAGTAGATAATCCTTAAGGTGAGTTTTAAACGATGGTAAAGAGGGCGAGTATCGTATGTTTGCTGGGAGATCGTTCCAGAGTCTTGCACTATGGACATAGAAAGATTAGGAATAGAAATCACTATTATGACTCGGATTTTTTAGTAAACTGTCAGAGGCTGACCGAAGTACGAGACCGTGGGAACTTAGTGGTTCAAAAAGCTCGTGGAGATAGGATGGTGTTAATTGGGAGAGTACACGATAGAGGAGAGCAAGTATATGAACATTTCTTCTTTGGCGTACTGGCAACCACATTAACTGTGCCTTATATTCGGACACGTGATCATACTTACGTAGACCGAAGATGAATCCTATGCATTCATTTTGCAAACGTTCAAGTTTGTTGAGCAGTTCCTCTGATAAATCGAGATAAGCCACATCTGCATAGTCAAGGAAAGGTAAAAGGAGAGACTGTGCAAGAGATTTCTCTGTGCACATAGGAAGAAATCTTCTGAGCGTTTGCAGAGGGTGAAAACTAGCAAATATTTTACGACTTACCTCGTCCACGTGTGGTTGCCAGAAGAAATGTTCATCGATAATTAGACCAAGATCTTTCACTTTTTGCGACAAGGGTATAATGTTATCGTTCAGTTTTAAAAGCGGAAGGGATTTTACAGCAATTTACGACCTCCAATGAGTATAGCCTGGGATTTCAAAGGGTTGATTAATAGACCAATCAGCGCACACCCTTCACAAATGGCCTGAAGATCGGAGTTCATGTTAGCGATCGAGGCATTGATGTTTCCGGGAGAGAAATGATTATATATTTGAACATCATCTGCATACAGATGAGTCCATTCATATGCATACGATGTCCACGTACTTGGTTGGAGATAGGATTTATAAAAATTGACAAAATAAGCGGCGACAGAACTGCACCTTGTGGAGCTCCAGCTGTTAGATTAACCCATTCGGATGATCGATCGCCTACTTTTATACGCTGTTGTCTGGCTCCGAGATAGGAGCTGAACCAATTAATAACGGTTTGCGAACAGTTGAGAGTTTGTAGCCGTGCAACAAGCAAGTCCAAGTCGACAGAGTTTAAGGCGCCGCTTAAGTCTCAGAGAACAAGCAAAGTAAGTTGTCTCTGGGCCATAGCTTTGCGATACATAAAACAATCTAAATCCTTTAAAGTGTATCCACCGCAGTGCAATTGCATTCGAAAATCAATCAGGTGAGTGCTCTGGAAACATAATCAGCCATATGATCCCCGCTATCCCCATTTCCATTGCGATACGTTGACAAGGAGCGAGCAACGCGAATTGTATCGCCGCCGGATCGAAATGGACGAACGGTCACAAAATAGGAACGCTTTGTCAGAGGATGGTCCATTTTAGGCGCATTTTACGAAATATCAGATATTTCGTTGGCAGCTGCCGTGATTTAATTCCATCAAAGAGCATTTCTCTGTTAACGTATTCACAGCATCCCAAAGTACATACGTTGATATTATTTAATAAAGGAATTGCAATACATTGATACATGATTTGATCTGGCCACGACATACATAGAAGTAGTAATAAGTGTATTAATAACCGACGGCCGACTCATCGCACTGAAAAATCAAGATTCCATGTGAAGAATCATCATTATTAAAAATATTTTGACAGCATTCTATAGATAGATAGATCTTTGTTGTATAACTGTATATTAGGAGTACAGAGGTTTTTTGCACAAAATAGTGCGATACAGTTTGCCCACAAGAGTACAATTTCAAGTAGGTACATGCTTATTACCATAGAACAATGCTTATTACTAATTTTTCCTTTCTGTATGTCTGCAAGACGTATAGAGAAGTAGAGTAATTACAAAACAATTATTATTTTCACATATGGCATTAATTTTTTTAACTGTTTTTTTTGAGATTTACTTACAATGACCAGCCAAAAATAATGAATCAAATTTATTCAAAACTATACTAAAAATCTTATAAATAATCAAAGTAACATTTAAAAGCTATCTAAAGTTAATATAATTAATATTTAAATAATTATAATTATAATGTTAATTTCTTCGATCTGTCACATCATAAAAAGAATATAAACATAACTTACATCAATAAATATTTAAAATAATGCATAGTAAAGACATGATCAAGTTAGATTTCCATGGTCGGTTAAAACTTATTTTGTGAGCTGGTTCTAACTAAGATAACATTATCGTTCTAACTAACTATCATTTCATTTCCATTTATGTTTCTATATATATTTAAGGAACAAAAAGGTCCTTACTGCAATTAATGGCAACTCTCAATATAACGAGGTTCTACGTACATACTGCACATAATATGGAACTTTATTGCAAAATTTCTAACAATGAAGAATGTTCCACACTCGTGGATGTGTTATTTTTGATTCATGTCTAATGTTTTTACTAAAACTGACGAATCTAAACGTTTAGGTATTACTCCATTATATGAACCTGTTCTACATTGTTGATTTTTTAATGTCCACCGACTACATTCAACCCGCTGATTTCGAATCTGCAATAATCTTTATTCGGCCTCAATAGATAAGCGATATGCCATATAGGCATTCAAAGAAGCGTCTAACCCATACATTTTGATAGTTAAAGTTAGTTTTATTTTTAAATAATACATAAACACCTAAATGGCAGTAGGTTTAGTTAGTTTTTTCAAAAATAACCTTAAGAAATAAGTAAAAAATTTTTTTTTTTTCGTATTCCTTTTTTTTTGTTTTTTGAAATATTATTGTGCAGTTATCGTGCCAATAGTGCAGGGTTTTTATCGTGCTTTTATCGTGTTGCTATTGTGCAGTTAATGATGGCACGGGTAAGTATCTAACAGTGTTGGGTCAATCGATTGAATATTTCAATCGACTAATCAATCACGATTGATTTAGTCACGATTGATTTAGTCGCGACTAACGTTAATCATGATTGAAGTAATCGTGACTATATCAATCAGTCGTTAATCGTTAATCGTCAATCGTCAATCGCGACTAACTTGCTCTTTAGATACCACCCGACAATTCATTCTTGTCGGTCGCGGTCGCGTTCGCGGTCGCGTTCGCGGTCGCGTTCGCGGTCGCGTTTGCGGTCGTGTTTGCATCTGCGGTCGCGTTTGCAGTCGCGTCGCGTCGCACGAAAAAACGCAAAACTGAAGTTGACCGCTGTCGAGAATAATAATCACAAACGTTTAATCGTCAATCGTGACTAACGATTAAAACTAATCAATCGTTAGTCGCCGATTGACAATTATACGAATCAATCGTTAGTCGTCAATCGCGATTAACGCATTCAATCGTCAATCGTTAGTCGACTAAATTTTGCCCAACACTGGTATCTAAATAAGGAGAAAATAATCGTTATCTATGCCTTTCCGGAACCGTATACAAATAAACGTCCTGATCATCAACCGAGCCCAGAAAATTACTCAAATCCATGGAGTCGTTATTCCATGCGCTGTGCTATAAATATTTAAATGAGAAATTGCTTCAATCGAAACCATTTCAGTTTGTTCGAGCCTAGCGTTCAGCGTAGGCAGTATTATTGTAATATCGTACTTTTTTCGTCTCGCGGGGCTTGTAATGAAAGGGCGGTATTCGGATGATTGATTGATTGATTGAGCGGTCATTCTTTAATCGCTCACGTGTCCCGAGGGTCGTCAGCCCGATTATACGCACTTCTACCGATTGATTATGTATCATTGTGATGTAATTTGGGCGCATTTGCCGCTATGATATAACCTCTCTACCTTGTCATTCATACTTATAACAAGACTTACACTTATACATGTAACTAAGCATTGTCTCTATATAGAAGATATTTAGAAAAAAAAAACGGTTGTGTTACCCCAAGATTTTCCCGGTAAGTAGCCAGGGATTTGAGATTAATGTTTCATCTGAACATTAATCTCAAATATGAAATCAATGAGCGCCCTCTCTTGACCGGTGGACAAACCCGGTTCGATACCATTGCTATTGCCTCGGGCGGCGCAGTTCATTTCTCGGCTAACGGGTTTGAGCCAAGCGTCACAGGATAGCGTTATTATTTGATTAAAATTTATGGCCGAATTTATATAGGGTATTAGATTACTTAATGCCATAGTACGTTTCGGCAACTCTGCTGCCCCGGTGATATGATTGTGGTTGAAATCGGTCCACATATTATGTTTTATTGGGCCGAAAGCATATTGTGAAAATTTGGTTGGAGTATCTCATACACAAGCAACGCAAATATTTTTTTAACTATGCCATATTTAGGAAAATAACCATTTTAATAACACGGAAAACACTACAAATATTGTAACGAAAATACTAATAAAATACTATTTGGGGGTGAGGAGATTGACGATCGGGAGGAGGGGGCTGGAGGTTGGGGCAAGGGGACGCTGATCACCCGGTGGCAATACTACCTACTATCAAGGGCTTTCCCTGCCACACTAAACTACAGAACGAATGTTCAAAATAGTCAAGGAAACATCTGGTGGTGTCTGAAAATCATATGGAGATAGAAACCGCCTGGAATCACGAAACCTCATGCCACTAAATATGATTACCGTCCACTGTAATTTCTGTGGTTTTTCTTGATTTACTCCTAAAAAGAGGCTAGTAAACGTATCTGTTTTTTTAATTGTAACAAAATGGTTACAAGTATGTGTCCTCTCATATAAACATTATAAAGTACTAAATGGCTGTTTCCCTGAACCACAAATTACTTTGACTTTTTATCAAAAAAGGCTGGAACACCTAAAATTCATCCCCCTTGTGTCAGTACTTAACCAAAATATATGTTTTTTTATTTTATTTGCCCTTGATCTATATGTGGTGTATTTACTGAACGGATATTTTTTTTGTGGGTGACTCAGTACAACAAAGTAAGCAACTTTCAATAAAAATAAAAAATAAAAAACTTTTCCTTTATGATTTTTTTTATTTTATTTTATTTTAGTTACTAGTATGAAAAGCTGTGATCACGCAGCGCTATCTAGCAGTAGGTAAAATGTCGCTAATATTGTATATATACGCTATATTACCTGCCGCTAGATGGCGCAGCGCCCTCAAACGCTTCTCAAACCTTTATTTTTCAAGTTCTTCAAATTTTTAAATAAAAAAAAAACAAAAAACATTTTTTCTCCAAATGTTTTTTCCTAAAAAAAACAAAACTTGTTTACCTCGTTGTATTGATTCATCCACTAAAAAAGTGCCCGTGCAGACAAACACTTAAGAACATTTTTCCGCATAGGGAGGTTTTGAAATTTGGAAGAAAAGAAAAATGATCCACCATAGAAGGGGGGTCAGAAGTTATGTCTACTTGCTGGGAAATTCTTGGAGTGACCAAACCGATTTTTTTATTT
This sequence comes from Micropterix aruncella, assembly GCA_944548615.1. Taxonomy (NCBI): domain Eukaryota; kingdom Metazoa; phylum Arthropoda; class Insecta; order Lepidoptera; family Micropterigidae; genus Micropterix; species Micropterix aruncella. Next base: position 30,564,897 of record OX155953.1, on the reverse strand, counting down.
TACGGTTTATAGCTTAAACCCATTCATAAATTGTTTAAAAAATCTCAGCCCTACTTTTGAATCATTCGCTTCGTTAGGCGTCCCTAATGGCAATGATCGAAGTTGATTAAAATCCAGGAGCATGGCCCCGGATGTGTATTTCGCAAAAATGGAATTTTCTCTTTTTGCCCGCCCCGCGGCGTCGCCTGATTGGAAAGAATGTAGATACGGGGGGCGTCACGGCGCGGAATGTATTCAAATGTTTGACCTTTTCGGGCGGGCGGATAAGATTACACGCTGAGCGACTGGGGAAGGCGGAAAAATTGAAAATGAAATTCGAGTGGGTGTGATAAAAAGCGGCCATCGCGGGGCGCGGGGAGGGGAGAGGGAATTCGACGAATTGGCGAACCTGCGATTCGGTGATCCACGACCTCGATACAATTTCACAAATGGTCGGCATCAGTTTCTACCTGAGCTGAAAGATGAATTTTGCTACATATTGGTTGATTTACATTGAGCCAGTTACTGACTTAAAACTCAAAACAATTCAGCGCTTTATGTACATACGTAGAAGTAATATTTTAATTTTGGCCATTTGATTTTTTTTTATTTCCATTCGGACATAACTGATTTTAATACATTTTTTTTGACAATTTTTATGTAGTTTCTAGAATTATTATGATTTTATATTATCTTGATTGTTTTAATCTGTATTTCAGAGAGATTTTAATGACGATATTTGAGAAGCGGTATTAACATTTTTTACTATGCTTTTTCTATAAATTGCTAAATGTTGTAATTGCGGTTATGCATTCTCCATAGAAAATATAACACGATGCGCCTACTTGTATATAAAAAAGTTTTTTCTGTTGTGTTTCTAACAAGTGGTATAGTTCTAGATTATATAAATGTTGTTGTACTTAGCATAAAATATTGTATGCTCTATAGGCAATTATTGTTTCTGGTTTCTACTTTTTATTGTGAAATCTCACAATGTACGGGTTTATTATCACACGACAATATCTTACAACCAACCCTTTTTTGGGGTATTTATATGTATGTGTTCGTGTAATATGTGTGTAAAAGTGTGTCTTGTTGTTGAATTCGATCGGCAGAATTAGGCTTCTATTTTGATTATTTATATTTATAGTTTGACAATCTAGTAGTTAATTCTTGACTACCTATGTATGTTCAGTAAAGAGTAGTAACGAGACTTACTACCTAGCACAATTATTTTGACACGTCCAAGAGCGGTCTTTAGCCGTCAATTGGACACGACGAAAATGTAATGTAATGTAATGAATTAAAATGCAATTCAATTAATTTTAGTTAGGTACTAATAAATTCAAAAAGTTAATAAATAAAATAAAAAAATAATGATAATGTTCGAAATCGACATATTATTAAACAATAAAGAACGTTAAACTTTGAACGTACTGCTGCGATGAGTACTGTTTGCAACTAAACGTAAGCAAAACAAAGGGTTGTGAAGACATCGGAAATTTTATTCCGCGCTGTTGTCTGCAAATGACGGATTGCTCTTGAGTGATTCGACGTTTCGTCAATTCCGCGATTCAGCGATTCAGTAATTCGGCAATTCAGCATTCGACGGCTGAAGAATATGTAACATGAAATATTATATTTGCAACGATGGCACAATCAACAAATATTCTATAACAACAGCTATGAGGTTTTGAAATTTGTATTGGCGGTCTTAACTGTTCTCGGTAATGATTTCTAACATCTAAAAGTATTATAATTTAATTTCTTATAACATAACTTAATTTCTACGAATGCCGTTATTAGAAATTACTGGCGAATTTATATTTTAGTCTAATTTATAATTAAAAAACTTTTTCTATATAATATGTTTTTTTTCCTGTATGATTATGGAAGATTCTAAATAGATGTTTCGGCGATGTTGCACCCGCCACAGTCTCGGGT